>PVHY01029736.1:0-14014 GCA_004024945.1 Uropsilus gracilis | reverse complement strand
TTTATATATTTATTTCACATCATAGTTGTCCTCGGGGGCCACCCACCATCTCCCTTCCCTGACTACTCCAACTAGACCCCCTCCCCCTCCAAGTTGTGTGCTTTAATTTGGTTATTAGCTTGTTTGGACTTTTCTTCCTGAACTTTTGTTTGTTTTTTCTATGTCCCATATATTAGTGAAACGATTTGGTTTCTGCCTTTTTTTTTTTTTTTTGGACTTGTTTCTGATAATATGATTTCTTCTAGGTACATCCATATTATCATAAATTCATCAAATTTGTCATTTTTAATTGATGAGTAATATTCCGTTGCGTATATATACCACATCTTTTTCATCCATTCATCTCTTTTGGGACATTTGGGTTGTTTCCATGTCCTTGCAGTTATAAATAGTGCTGCAATAAACATCTGAGCACAAGTGTCCCTTTGTACCCACATTGAGGTCTCCTTTGGGTAGATTCCCAGAAGAGCGATTGCTGGGTCAAATGGTAGTTTCATTTTCGTTGATTTGAGGATCCTCCACAGTTTTACATTCCCACCAGCAGTGTAAGAGTGTTCCTTTCTCTCCACATCCACACCAGCGATTGTTATTGTCTGGGTTTTTTTTTTGTTGTTGTTGTTGTTGTTGTTTGTTTTGATGTGGAGCATTCTTACTGGTGTAAGGGAGTATCTCATTGTGGTTTTGATTTGCATTTCCCTGATTGCTAGTGACTGAGCATTTTTTCATGTGCTTGTTGGCCATCTGTATTTCCTCTTTGGAGAAGTAATTTTTAGTTCTTCTCCCCATTTTTTGATTGGGCTTCTTGTTTTACTTTTGTTTAGTTGTGTGAGTTCCTGTGGAACTTTGTTACTAAACCCTTATCACTCTGGTGGAAGGCAAAAATTTTTCCCATTCAGTTGGGCTTCTTGTTTTTTCTGTTGTCTCTTTTGCTGTACAGAAGCTTTTTAGTTTGATGTAGTCCATCTGTTTATGTTTTCCTTTATTTTTTGCCATCTATAGATGTATCCAGAAAGGGATTTCTGAACTGTGACTCATGGAGGGCTTTTCCCAAGTTTTCCTCTATGCATTTTATGTTTTCAGGTTTGACATCTAAGTCTTTTACTCATTTTGAATTGGTTTTTGTCCATGGTGTGAGGGAGTTGTCTTGGTCCATTTTTTGCATGTCTTAGTCCAATTTTCCCATTTATTAAAGAGACTATCTTTGTTCCAGTGTAAGTTTTTCCCTCCTTCGTCAAAGATTAGTTGACTATATACGTATGGTTTTATTTATGGGCACTAAATTCTGTTCCATTGTCTGATTGTCGTGTTGTTGTACCAGTATCATGCTGCTTTGATTATTATGGCTTTGTAGTATAAATTTAAGTCTAGAATAGTTAAGCCTCCATTCTCTTTTTGTGGCAAGGAAGCTTTTTGATATTGAGGTCTTTTGTTATTCCACATGAATTTCTGTAATTTTTGTTTTATCTCTTTAAGGAATGTCTTTGTTCTATCTCATTGGAATTTTTATAGGGATTACATTGAATCTGTAGATTGCTTTTGGAAGAATGGTCATTTTGATTATGTTAACTCTTCCAATCCATGAGCAGGGAATGTCTTTTCATTCCTTATGTCTTCTTCTATCTCTTTTAGCAGTGTTTTAAAGTTTTTTTTCTATAGTTCTTTCTTGTGTTTTGTTAGGTTTACTTCCAGGTATTCAATTTTTTTGGTGTGATGGTAAATGGGATTTTTTTTTTAATTTCTTCTTCTGCTGCTTGTCTTTTTGCATATAGGAAAGCTACTGACTTTTTTGTGTTGATTTTGTAGCTAGCTGAACTGGTCTATTGTTCCAAGTAGTTTTTCTGTGGATCTTTTGGAGTTCTCTACATAGAGAATCATGTCATCTGCATATAGTGATAGCTTAGTTCTTCTTTCCTTATTTGTATCTCTTTGATGTCTTATTGCCCTCGCTAGAACTTCCAATACGATGTTAAAAAGTAGTGGAGAGAGTGGGTATCCTTGCCTAGTTCCAGATCTTAATTGGAATGGTTTTAGGATGATGTTTTCTGTAGGTTTGTTGTAAATGATTTTCATTATATTAAGGCCTGTTCCTTTTTATCCCCAATTTTTCAAGAGCTTTTATCATGAATAGATGTTGGACTTTATCAAATGCTTTCTCTGCATCTATTGGTATGATCCTATGGCTTTTAGTTTTCTCCTTGTTGATGTGGTGAATTATGTTAATTGATTTCCAGATGTTAAACCATCCCTGTGCCCCTGGGGTAAATCCCACTTTGTCATGGTGGATAATGCTTTTTATGCATTGTTGGATTCGGTTTGCCAGGATTTTGTTTAAAATTTTGCATCTGTGTTCATTAGAGTGATTAGTCTATAGTTTTTATTTCTTAGTGCTGTCTTTATTTGGTTTGGTATGAGTGTAGTGTTTGCTTCGTAGAATGTGTTTGGCAGTTTTCTTTCTTTCCCAATTTTTTTGAAAAGTTTTTGCAATACAGGAGTTATTTCATCTTTGAATGTCTGGTAGAATCCATCTGTGAAGCTGGGATGGAACATAAATTCTATTCTTGTGGATTGTATAACGTTTTTGTTTTTTTTTTCAAAGAAATTTAAACTTCATGTTTGTTTTTATTTTCAAATTGCCCATTTCAGAATTTTGTTGCTTATTTCTAAACTCCACCTATATATTTATGGAAGATACTATGCAATTTTGTATCTTTGTTTTTTTTATCTCATTGAAATTGTTCAGGTTTCAAGTCTTTTTAATTATAAGAAATAGAATACTTTGAAATTACAGAAATTTCAAATTTTAGTGAATTATATAACTAGAAATTATTGACAAAGAAAATAGAGATTTTATTTTTAAAAACTGAAGTTTCTTCTGGTATCAATGAATTAGGCCATGCTATTAAAAGAATGACAGTGAAACAAACCACAAGAAAACCATATCTTATAAATAAATCATCATTAATGTTTAGCCAGAAAGAAGAACTCACCTCTGTTTTCTCCCCAGGCTTTAAAAAAACTGTGATCCTTTATAATAAAACAATCTTAAAAAAAATATGCTTTGTTAAATCATAATTTCTCCAGAAAAATTACCAGTTTCAAAAATTGTAGCCTTTACTCATTGTAAAGGGGGTTTGAAACATTTCCCTCTTTCCCTATGATATCAGTAGAAAAATAGTAATTTCACTGAATTCTGAGTAATTCAGTAGTCAAGCTATCTATTTTAATAAATGGAAGCTATCTACTTTAATAAATGGTATTATCTGGGGGATTCACAAAATCTCAGTGACTTAAGTTAAAAAAGTGAATTAAATTAACAAAGGTTAATTTCTTGCTCACATTACAAGCCCACTATAGGTTCTTTGGAGCTAAATTTCACATTATAATCATTCTAGAACCCATTAGGGATCAATCACTGGCTGGAATATCCAGGTCTCTATGGCACAGGGAATGTGAATCAATAAATCTACACTTGCTAAAAAAAAATCTTCCATCTAGAAGCAATACATCATTCACTCACACATCATTGACCAAAAATAGTCACATGACTATACCCAGGAGACCCAGAAAGTTGGAAATGTAGGATAAAGACTCAAAATAATTCATAAATACTAAATCAGCATATTAATATATAACAGAACCAATACCACTAAATATAAAGCACTCATAAAAATTTTTATGATCTTTTCAAATCCTCCTATTAAAGGAAATTGAAAAAGCTCTTTTTTAGTAGGTATTAACACTGGTTGCAGAGACCAGGACATCAACCTTAAGGATGTCTTCAGGGATTTGACACCAGTAGCAAAGAAGAAAGAAGATAAAAATAAGCAAATAAGTTGGTGCCAAAATAAAAAGATTTTGTACAATAAAAGAAACCACCACAAAAACAAAACAGCTACCCACTGATTGGAAGGAGATACTACAATTCAAGGAATTAAGAATTAAAATATATGAAGAACTTATACAACCAAACAATAAAAAATTGAGCTGAAGATATGAATTGATAATTCTCCAAAGAAGGCATACAGAGGGTCAGATACACACAAAAAATGTTCAACATCTCTTATTAGGGGAATGCAAATTAAAATCACAAGATATCATCTCACACAGGTGAGGGTGACATATCAAAAAGACAAGAAATAACAAAAATTGGTAAGGGCATGGAGACAATGAATTCTTCATACAATGTTGGTTATGATGTAAATTTGTACAATGACTATGGAAAACAGTATGGAGATTCCTCAAAAACTTAAAAATAAAACTATCATATAATCCAACAATTCAACTTCTAGGTATGTATGTGGAGAATAATTTGAAAAGATATATGCACCCTTAAGTTCATTGAAGCATATATACAACAGCCAAGATAAAGAAATACCAAAATGCCTATTAACAAATTTATGAGCCAGGTGTGGTGGAGTGTGCCTTTAATCCCAGCTACCTAGAAGGCTGAGGCTAGGGATCACTTGAAGGTTCAGAACTACCTTGGGCAACATCATGAGACTTATTCTAAAAAAAAAAAAAAAAAAAAAAAAAAAAAAAAAAAAAAAAAAAAAAAAAAAAAAAAAAAAAAAAAAAAAAAAAAAAAAAAAAAAAAAAAGAATAAATAAGGAGCATATGATAGATAGATAGATAGATAGATAGATAGATAGATAGATAGATAGATAGATAGATAGACAGACAGATAGACACACACAAACACAATGGAACACAACTCAGCTATAAAAGAATGCAATTTTGCCATTTGTAATAATTTGAATGGAACTTGAGGGAATTATACTAACAAAAATAAGTCAGAAAGAGAAACACAAATACTATATGATGTCATTCATATATGAAATATAAAGGAACAAAGCAAATGAACAACAAATAACCCTTAGATTTGGGCAACAGAGTGGTCATTACCAGAGGGCAAGGAATAGGAAATAGGAATGGGAGGAATGAATAAGCAGAGGTCTATTGGGTAGTGGTAGATAGTAACTAGATCTTTGATCCTGGGCATGGTATGATGAGATGTGAAATTATATACCTGAAACTTGTATAGTATTACAAACTGATAAAAACAAAATTTTTATTAAAAAAAAAAAGGTAGTCTTAAAAATAATGCCTTGTTTTTTTGGTTTTGTTTGTAACAGATTTTAAGACTCGCAGAAATGCAATACCTGAATAAATATGTCATAATAGGAAATACTTCAGTAAAAAGAACATAAATTGATTTCCAGTTGTATAGTGGGAGTAACTATGTGGAAGAACTCCAATAAGGAAAGACAAGGGGGATTGGTCTCACATATGTGTCAAAGCTGCAATGGTAAATAAGCCACAAATGAATATTGCAATATCATACAGCAGAAATATCAGATCATATGTGACAACAACTAACCACGAAAAATTTAGTGCTCTCAATTCTTTAGTGATAAATTTCCTTATCAGGAAGTTTTTCTGGAAAAAATTTAGAACTTGCCAAATTTGAAATAATATACAGTTTAACTTATCTTTATAAACCTTTCTTCCTGTCCTTCTAGTGTGAACCCGTGAAACTAAGAGAAACTATTGCAAGAACACAAATAGCAAGAAATATATTATTCAATCTTGAGCATACTTAATGCAAAAATATGAGCCGTTCTCAGATCAGGATTAGTATAGTTGACATGGCATCCTCTAAGCTAAAAGAAAGATCACTGAACTTTATTGCGAACTGAACAATGACTTGGGAGATTCCCTGCACTTAATTTTACCCCCTCTGTAGCACTGACTTCTCTCATATGTAACACTGTAGTTACCACTGTTCAGCTCTTCCAATAAGCCAAAAGTTTCTTGAAAGAAAAAACTGACTTGAGAAAAAATACTTTTTGAAAATCAAAATTTTTAATGGCAACCAACAACATAGGTTTTGCTAAATATTCTTATTAGTGCAAAGGAAGATGGGTGAGGAAGCACAGGGCTCTAAATAAGGAAGAATAATTGAATATAAAAGAGATAGGATCTGGGTGTTGCAAGAAAGATAGAACCTGTAGCAGGAGGACATTTGATAGAAGAGAAATAACTATGAGAAAATACTGCAGTGGAAATGGAAAAAAAATTCGCCAGTTGCAGACAATACAGGACAGAAAAGGAACAAG
The DNA here is from genome assembly GCA_004024945.1 of Uropsilus gracilis. Taxonomy (NCBI): domain Eukaryota; kingdom Metazoa; phylum Chordata; class Mammalia; order Eulipotyphla; family Talpidae; genus Uropsilus; species Uropsilus gracilis. The sequence continues at coordinate 7,898 of PVHY01029736.1, read as the reverse complement.
TAGAACCCTAGATACACTCAACACTTGGATAGGAACCAAACAAAGCATGGTCAAAACCACAAGAGCTAAGACTGTGAGACTAGTGATTGTGGTGACCTTTCATAGAGCTCCACCTACAACATCTCCCAGGCTGGAGAACCAAATCCCTGGTCCAAGATTGGGGCAGTGTGAGCAAGTCTCCCTCCCTTGTCAAACAGTGGAGGAGAAAAACTACAGAGATGTGGCTGCAGCCCCATGGCATAGCTGCAAACCACAAGAAAGGACAGGAGGTGGGCCAACCACCTACCAAAGTCTGCCCCTAGCAGCGAACTTCACTGCCAGTGCCTGAGAGTTGGGTTCCCCAAGTCCAGATGCCAGAACTATGCAGTATAGAAGCAGCATCATATGACAGATATCAGAATGGAGGAGGCAGCCAGCTTAAAAAAGGAGGCATGAAGCCAAGTGACCAATTGGTTCTGGACAGAAGGAGATAGTCTCCTCCACCACAGGAAGCTCCATAATAAAGAACTACTCCATGCTCCTGGCCTACAAGAGATTCCTGACATGCTCAACATGCTACCCTCCTCAGTTACTCCTGGAAATCTGAGCAGCATGGTCTGCTGTGTTCCAGGAGCACAGGTCCTCACCCAGGCAAAAAAGGACTCTTTTTTGCACTCCAGAAAAAAAGAGACCAGTGGGCCAAGCATTGACCACTGACTTGCACCAAAAGAAGAGCTGAAGTGACAGGAGTGGGGAAGGGAAAAAGGAGTGTGGGATGAGTGGATAGGAATACAATATTTAAGAATATTACCTGAAGGAAACACTAGCTATACAAATATAACCAATGTTGCATGAAAATTAGAAAATTTTAAAAAGAATTATAATTTAAAAAAAGGAAAGGATCTGACAAAAAAGTCAAATCAAAGAAAGAACTGTAATAAAATGAAAAGTTGTTAAAAATAAATTCATCTTTTATTTTAAAAAAAGATGAACTCTATTTGTTTGTAACAACATGACTTATACATGCAATACAGAGAAGCAAAAACGTAGGTTCCATAAAACCAAATGAGTAAGTAACCATGGAAATCTAGCTACAGATTTGAGGCTACCAATGTGGGGCACAATATGAGGGAGCGCAAGGAATGGAGGGGGAGTGGTCAATGGTGGAGGACTATGGAAGCCTTGGCACTGGTACAGTGTTAACATGTAACTGAAATGGGTGAGCCTACACCTCTGAGTTATATAGAGTGTTGTAAAAAAAAATGTTACCTCAATTTTTAAAAATTAAATAGGAAACAATTTTAAAACAGAGAAACAGGAATAAACAAGATTCTGGAGGTGATTTATGCAAATGACTGAGATCATTTGCAAGTTCCCTTGCAAATATTTTTAAAGAAAGTATCTCTGTGATGTGTGCATGTGTGCATTCTGCATGCATGTGTGCATGCATGTGTGGCATGCATGTGTGTGTGTGTGTTTTTCTGTGGTGAGAGAAGTGGGAAAGGGTAAGAAGGTGCTGACACTCTTCCCAAGGAAATTCTGCTTTCTTCCATCATCATCGCTTCATTCAGAAAGATCATTTTATGAGAAAATGCAGAAAATATCATCTCAATTTTTAAAAATTTGATTAAGCTCAGATTTCTGCAACTTTAACCACAGCATTCATATTTTTTTTTAATCAGTATACACTGGGCCTCTGCAAATTTTGTCACAAGTCTGCTTTTGTGAAAAACTGACCTAAAAATGGAGCATCCAAATTGATATTAATGAAAAAGTCAAAAAATCTTTGGAAAAAATCTGAGTAACATCATTTGGTAGCCAACCAATAACAGCTGTCCATATTTGAGTAGGATTGGGCTATGGGGGTGTATGGGGGAGATTAGAAGAAGACAAACTCCAAAATTACTTACAGCAATGCAGAAAGATTGTGGGGACCTAAATTAAGATACAGATAGGGGAATGGGAAGGCCAAGAAGAATATTAAAACAAAAAAAAGACCTTAAAAAGCAGTAGATACTCCCAAGCTCTACATTCTCCACCCCCCCCCAGAAGTTTTGTTTTTTGTTTTGCTTTATTTATGATTTATATTAGCAGTTTTAAAAAATCTAACAATTCAAAATGTTCCATCAATCTCCAAAAAATGCTATATAAACAAAGCTGTAACTAGGACATGAGAAAGAGTATTTCAACACTCTCCTGGAAGGGGGCTATCACTTAAACCTCCCTTCAATAGACTTGGTCCCAGGAGAAGGCAGTAAATTAATGTTGTTTATGTAATACTAATCTCACTTGTGTTTTCACTTTCATTGTGACCCATTCAATCACATAGGCTCATGAATATGACACTTAAGCACTAAATGACTAGCTAGTTGTGCTTGGGTAACACTGGAAAAAGAAAGCATTGCTTAAATTAGACAAATATTTATCAAGGATTATTGACACTAAGACCACATATTTTTAGTTTTAACCTAACTCTAAATAACAGGGTTTTCCTTTAAAGTAGAATAATACTCTATTCTTCTAGGATAAAAAAACTTTCTTTATTAATTTACTTAAAAATATTTCTACATAAAGGGCATTCTTGACACACAGGTTAGCCGCTGGAGGTCACCTGTGCCAGCTCCAGGCCTCTGGGAGCGACCCCCCACCGTGCCGCCCTCTCTGCCATCCCTGGGAGCCAGCCCCTGCAGCCAGGTTCCTCTGGGAACCCACCCACCCTGCTCATGCCCAGGTTAGCCACTGGATGTCACTGGCGCCAGTGCCAAATTACTAAAGTACAGATCTACTTTCAACCTGGAAAACACTCCCATCAAGATGCCGACCAAAATAAGATCCATGGTTTCTCAATATGTAGAACAGGTTAGAAAGCAAAACACAGTAAGGAGAAAAACTTCAAATATGCCAGCAAGCCCTACAGGAAATAATCCATCGCCAACAAAGAAAGGACAATCTCCAGAAAACATCAAAGAAGTGATTTGCATCTCAGAAAAAGATTCCTCTATCAGCATATTAAATGCACTCCAACAATTAAGAGAAGAATTAGAAAAAAAGGACAAGAGTATGATACAAGCATTTAATTCACTAAGGGAAGAAGTAGAAACATATAAAAAAGAAAGCATCAATATGTATATCCTAATCAATGAACTAAAGAATGAAAATGAATCCCTAAAATTGAAATTGAAAGAGACTCAAGATTTAAAGGTTGCAATAGATGAGCTCAAAAATGCACAGAAAAGCCATGGCAGTAGAATAGATGAAATAGAGGAATGAATCAGCACACTTGAGGATACAGAAATAAGAGAGGACAAAGAAAGAAAAAGAGAGAGAGAAACAAAGTAGGAGGACTGAAGACAAGCTTAGAGATATGTCAGATTTCTTAAAGAAAAGAAACATAAGAGTAATAGGAATCCCAGAAGGAGAGGAGAAAGTTATGGGAACTGAAAGGCTGTTCAAAATAATAATAGAGGAGAACTTCCCAAATCTGAAGAAAGAAATGAAAATAGACATACAAGAAGCCAAAAGGACACCAAACTACTTTAATGAAAGAAAGGCCACAGTGAAACACATCATCGTAAAACTTCCTAGAACCCAAGATAAAGAAAAAATAATGAGAATGGCTAGAGAAAAGAAACAGACAACCTACCAAGGAAAATCCATTAGACTGACCTCAGATTTTTCTGAAGAGACACTCCAGGCAAGGAGAGAATGGAGTCACATCTACAAAAAACTCCAAGAAAAAATGTGCCAGCCAAGAATACTCTACCCTGCAAAGTTATCCTTCTTCTACGAAGGAAAAATTAGAAGCTTCTCCAACAAGCAAAGTCTCCATAAATTTGCTACCACTAAACCCCCACTCCAAGAAATTTTCAGGAGGCCTAAAAATCAAAACCATAAGAAGAACAAATACAAAAAACAAAAACACAAAATAAACCCCAAATGACCACCAGGAAACCGTTAGAATCTCAAATATCAATAATCACCCTAAACGTCAATGGTCTAAACTCAACAATCAAAAGACGAAGAGTTGCAGACCGGATCAGAAAACAGACCCAACATTCTGCTGCCTCCAAGAAACACATCTGATCGCTAAGAATAAGCATAGACTGAAGGTGCAGGGCTGGAAAACTACACTACAAGCAAACGGCCCCCAAAAGAAAGCAGGATTTGCCATTCTTGTATCAGACAGAGCAGACTTCAAACTAACAAAAGCAACAAAAGATAAAGATGGTCACTACATAATGGTTAAAGGGTCAATCCACCAAAAAAGACATAACAGGAATCAACATATACACACCTAATGAGGGAGCACCAAAATTCATAAAACAACAACTAGTAGAACTGAAATCAAATATTGATGAGAATACATACGTGGTAGGAGATTTTAACATGCCACTCTCAACAAAAGACAGATCAACAAAACAGCAACTACACAAAGAAACAAAAGTTTTAAAGGAAGAGCTAGACCAAATGGACTTAATAGATATATGCAGGACACTACACCCCCAAGGAAAAGAATATACTTTTTTTTCAAATGTACACAGTTCTTTCTCTAAAATCAATCATATACTAGGCCACAAGACAAACCTGAACAAGTACACAAAGATTAAAATAATACCAACCTTTTTCTCTGATCATAAAAGCATCAAATTAGAAATCAACAATGAAAAGAAAATAAGGAGAGTAAACACTACATGGAAACTGAACAACAGGCTTCTGGAATATCACTGGGTAAAAGAGGAAATCAAAGAAGAAATTAAAACCTACATGGAAGCAAACGACAATGATGACACAACGTTCCAAAATGTGTGGGACACAGCAAAAGCAGTACTACGAGGAAAGTTCATAGCAATGCAGGCCCAAACAAAAAGAATTGAAACAGCCCAAAGAAATGCTCTAATCTCCCAACTTGAGGACTTAGAAAATGAGCAACAAAAAAACCCAAAACCCAGCAGAAGACAAGAAATAACAAAAATAAAAGCGGAGATTAATGAAATAGAAACCAAAAGACCATCGAGAAGATAAACAAAACCAAAAGCTGGTTCTTTGAAAAAATAAATACAATTGACAAACCCCTGGCAAGGCTTACAAAGAAAAGATAAGAGAAAAATCAAATAAACAGGATCATAAATGAAAAGGGAGATATTACAACAGATCCAGCAGAAATCCAAAAGATAATTAGAGACTACTACAAACATCTATATGCAAACAAATACAGCAACCTGGAAGAGATGGACAAATTCCTAGAACAATACAGTCATCCAAAATTGAAGAAAGAAGAAATAGAAAACTTAAACAGGTCAATCACAAGCAGTGAAATTGAAGCAGTCGTCAGAACTCTCCCTAAAAACAAGAGCCCAGGTTCTGATGGTTTTACAAATGAGTTCTACCAAACATTCAAAGAGGAACACTGGTACTATTAAAATTCTTTCAAAAAATTGAGAAAGAAGGAAAGCTACCAAATATCTTCTATGAAGCAAACATTACACTAATTCCAAAACCAAATAAAGATAGTGCAAAGAAAGAGAACTACAGACCAATCTCCCTAATGAACACAGATGCAAAAATTCTGAACAAAATCCTGGCAAACCGAATCCAACATTGCATAAAAAGGATCATCCATCATGACCAAGTGGAATTCATCCCAGGGGCACAGGGATGGTTCAATATCCGAAAATCAATCAACATAATCCACCACATCAACAAAAACAAAAACAAAAACCATATGATCATATCAATAGATGAGGAAAAAGCATTCAATAAAGTTCAGCATCCTTTCATGATGAAAGCCCTGGAAAAAATTGGTATAAAAGGAACATACCTAAACATAATAAAAGCTATATATGACAGACCCATAGCAAATATCATCCTCAATGTGGAAAAACTGAAACCATTCCAATTCAGGTCCGGAATCAGGCAAGGATGCCCACTCTCTCCACTCCTTTTCAACATAGTTCTGGAAGTCCTAGCTAGGGCAATAAGATAAGAGAAAGACATAAAAGGAATCCGAATAGGGAATGAAGAAATAAAGTTATCATTATACACGGATGATATGATTCTCTATGTAGAGAACCCAGAAAAATCAACAGAAAAACTGATTGAAGTAATAAACTGATTTGGTAAGGTAGCTGGATACAAAATCAACACACAAAAATCAACACTATTCATATATGCAAAGAATCAATCAGAAGAAGAAGAAATTAGAAAAAACATCCCATTCACCATTGCACCAAAGAAAATCAAATACTTGGGAATTAACCTAACAAAAGACATAAAAGACCTATACAAAGAAAACTATAAAACATTCTTAAAAGAAATAGAAGATGATGTAAAAAAATGGAAAGACATTCCCTGTTCATGGATCGGAAAAATCAACATTATCAAAATGGCCACACTACCAAAGGCCATCTACAGATTCAATGCAATTCCAGTAAAGATCCCAATGACATATTTTAAAGAGATAGAACAAAAATTACTGAAATTCATATGGAACAACAAAAGACCACGTATAGCCAAAACCCTTTTGACAAACAGAAGAGAGAACGGAGGTATTACTATTCCAGACTTCAAACTGTACTACAAAGCCATAATACTTAAAACGGCATGGTACTGGTACAAAAACAGACAAACAGACCAATGGATCAGAATTGAATATCCGGAAATAAAACCACACATATACAGTCAATTAATCTTTGACAAAGGGGCAAAAAACATACCCTGGAACAAGGATCGCCTCTTCAGTAAATGGTGCTGGGAAAACTGGATCAAAACTTGTAAAAAAATGGACCAGGATAACACCCTTATGCCCTGTACAAAAATTAACTCAAAATGGATAAAGGACCTGGAAGTGAGACCTGCAACCATAAAATACATAGAAGAAAACCTGGGCAAAACCCTTCATGAATTTCACCTCAGAAATCCATTTGGGGAAACAACTATAGCAGACAAAAAAATGAAGGAAAACATAAACAGCTGGGACTATATAAAACTAAAAAGTTTCTGTTCAGCAAAAGAGACAATAAACAAAACAATAAGAAACCCAACCAACTGGGAGAAAATTTTTGCCCTCCAGACAAGTGACAAGGGTCTGATAACAAAGATCCACAAAGAGCTCCTACAGCTCAACAAAAACAAAGCAAAAAACCCACTCAAAAAATGGGGAGAAGACACTTCACCAAAAGACACTTCACCAAAATGGACATACAGATGGCTAATAGACATATGAAAAAATGCTCCACATCACTAATAATCAGGGAAATGCAAATTAAAACCACACTGAGATACCATCTTACGCCAGTAAGAATGGCCCACGTAAATAAAACAAACAACAACAAATGTTAGCACAGATGTGGAGAAAAGAGAACTCTCTTACACTGCTGGTGGGATTGCAAACTGGTCCAGTCACTATGGAAGACTGTGTGGAGGACCCTCAAACAATTGAAAGTGGATTTACCATTCGACCCAGCAATCCCACTACTAGGAATCTACCCAGAGGACATGAAGACATTAATTCAAAAGGACACCTGTACGTGCATGTTCATTACAGCCCTGTTTACAGTTGCAAAGAATTGGAAACAAACCAAATGCCCCCAAATGATGATTGGCTAAAAAAATGTGGTACATATACACGATGGAATACTATGCATCCATCAAGGAGGACAAACACATGTCATTTGCAGCAACCTGGATGGAACTAGAAAGATTCATATTAACAGAAATAAGTCAAAAAGAAAAAGAGAAGTAAAGGATGGTCTCACTTATATGATGGATATAGGGAAAAACAAACAAACAAATAAGGAAAAATGAAAACAGCCAATGGACTGAACCATGGAGCAAGAGAGGAGGAGGGGGAAGAAGGTGGGGGAGGTGAAGAGCACAAAAGATCAGGATAGTTAACAAATGTTAGTGAAGTGGGAAAGCCC
>PVHY01029735.1:5000-14017 GCA_004024945.1 Uropsilus gracilis | reverse complement strand
GCAAGATAGCATCGCCAGCTGAGAGCTACTCCCACTGGTAAAGCGGGAAGTGGGGGGCAGGAGATGGAGCCAGGGGCCATGGGGATCCCGGCAGGGACCAGGATCTGGCTGGGGCTGCAGAGCTGGGCTTGGGACCTGGGAGCAGTTGAGGATGTCACCCCAGCCAGAGAGACACCTGAACCAGAAATAAGAGGGGGGCTCTGGCTTCTCTCTGGAACTTGGGGGGTTTCAGGTATCTCTGGTCCTCACATCCCTGGGGGGCCCCATGGGTCAGAGATGCCTGGAACCTACTCCCTTACCCCCAACCAAACCCAGCACAGACCAGGACCAGGAAGATAGACAGGGGTGAGGATTCATGGGCAAAGGGAGGCTGAACCCCCACTTAGAATCCCCACTCATTTCATAGGCTCTTTCAGCTGTGGCAGGGGTCCCAGGACTAACAAACTCTGCTAGGGAGGCTGCTGCCTCGACTGCCTCAGCCGAGTCCTTAATCCCGTGTAGTCTGCGCCTCCACCACCCAGCTCCCGCCCCAAAGCAGGATTAGTCCCTTGAACTGTGCAGACCTGGCGACTTCTCATCCCAGCATATCCTGGATCGCTGTCGCTCTGAAGAGGCTGCATGATGGCCTCCACCCTAGAAGACAAAGGTGTGTGTCTGTTGTCTATTGTCCGCCTTTCCCAGAAGGGAGAACAGAAAACAAGCAATGCTCTGTTCTTCCACCTCAGGTTTCAATCCTCTGCTACTTCCTGTTCCTCTGCTTTGCGACATGATTTTCTCTTGGACGGCTCCTTAGTTAAGGCGCCATGCATTTTACTTATGGACCTAGTATTACGATTAACCTTCCTTATTTACTCTCCATTTCATCAGGAGGAATATAAACACCTTGAAGGCAGGAATCTTTCCCACTGGTATGTTGACTGATGTCCAGAATGTGTCTGGTTCATGCCAACGCTCAACAGACGATTATCAGGTAAATGATGGAGAGGGGAAGGGGTCTGGCCATGGGGTCCCAGGATGCTGCTATCAGCAGTTCCTCCTTGACAAACTACACACTCCCTGTGACATAGGTGCTCAGGCCAGGCTGATTGGCCCTGAAAGGGAGTGAGTGGCCGGCATTTGGGTGGTTTCCATATTCTGGCTGTTGTAGATAAGGAATATTACTCAGTCATCAAAAAGGCAAACATGTCCTTCACAACAGCATGGATGGAGCTGGAAGGAATCATGCTGGTGGAAATAAGCCAGAAAGAAAAAGAGAAATCTCGGATGGTCTCGTGTATACGAGGAATGGAGGGAAGACAAACAATAGGACAAGAAAAAACTAAAATGAACAAACTGACAGCAGAATGAAGGCAAGGGAGGGTGAGATGAGGGGAGGAGGGGAGGGATGAGCACAAGAGATTAAGATGAGAGTTTGTGGGTGACAAGGTGGTGGGAGAACCTTGGAGTGGACAATAATGCAAAAAAAGTGTGTGTGTGTGTGTGTGTGTGACCAATAGAAAGAGGGGGGATGGAAAGGGGGTGGCAACTGACGAGGGGGCTTCATTCCCCTTCTAGAAGCTCTTTCTGCCCAATCCCCAGGTCTTGGGTGAGCTGAGTGCTTCCTGGCTGGACTGGATGTCCATCCCACCCTCCTGCCCAGCTACCTGAGGAGCTGGACTTCCAAGCGTGAGCCTCTCCAGCCATGGGAGCTGGTGTGGTGCTGCGGCTCTTCTGAGAGGTCACGCACCTCTTTTCAGTAGATTAACTTTTTATCTCTTAATGGTGTTACGGGAAGGTCAGAGCCTCTGCAGAGGTGCTGCAGCGAGCTTCTGCAGAGGCGGATCGATGCTTCCAGCATCAATCTGGCTCCAGAAAGTTCCTAATGGCCCTGGGTGCTGCTGATGGGACAGCGCGGCTGAGATGATCGCCTACCAGGCAGCAGAAATAAAACTGGACCCAGCGCTTTATTGAGGGGGACCCCCAGTGGTCCCCCTGGAAACCCTGGGCTCCCGGATGCTGGAGGATGAGGCTTGTTTTGTCTTGCACCTCTGCTGGGGCGGGGAGAGTGGCTCTGCCTTCTCTGCTGGTGCCGCTTCTACTTGGTACAGGTACCTTGGGGACAGCAGGACAGAGGGGACATCTGGGCCTCAGTGGCTCAGGGGGTCTCACAGGAGTCAGGGCTGGGCCTGAGGGGCTGGAAAACTAAAGAGGGGGAGCCAGAAGGTGTCTATTCAGGCTGCTGCTCCCAGAGCCCCACCCGTTCTCTCAGGCAGCCAAGGGCAGGTGAGAGGGAGGCCCTTGCAGCCATTTCTGTCTCTGGCCATTTGCCTAGTACCCGGATTAGGGGTTCCATGATGGCGGGGGCTCTAGCTCAGGGCCAGACATGCGGAAGGAGCCCCCAAAATGGAGTTGAGAAATATATGGACACAGAATAGATCCCAAACTAGACCTTCCTTCCCAGGGCCCTCGTGAGCCTGTGACTTAAGGCTGGACCTCTGGGTGCACAGCTGGACCTTCCTGTGGAAGGAGGGGCCCTCTAGTTTGACCTCCCACTTTCATTGGATCCCACAATTCCAGGCCTCGTACTGTCCAGACAGCCAGTTGGAGGTGCTCCAGCCTCCTGACAAGGCTGCTGCCATGCTGGGGTGCAGGGGAGGGGTTTACAGGACACACGGGGTGCCAAAGTGCTGCCCCCCACCCCTGCCACAGGGTCCTCGGCTGCTGGGTCCACATCTGGACCCCTGGGTGGACAGAGCTGACCGCCCTCATGCGAGGTGGTAGAATGGTCTCTGCAAATAGGATGGCGAGTCCTGGATCATAAAGTGGACCATGGGGGGATGAAGACCAGGATGGGGCTGGTCTCCATAGCTTCAGAAATAGGCTGAGAATGACTGGGGCTGAGATACCATAGAGATGGACAGACAGATGGACACATAGGTTCCTGCATCAGAAGATGTGGGGTGGCCGCCCGATGCTCAGTGCCCAGTGAGTAACCCCCAGTGAGAATGGGGCACCTGCTGGCTCAGTAACCCCCTCCAAGCAGAGGGAGAATGGGGGGGGCAGGACCCCAAGACTGTACCTCTCCATTCCCAAACACAAGGCGAGTTCCTCTAAAACAAGGGACTAGTCATCCTGGGAGTCAACACAGAGCAGGTGCTAGGTGACAGCTGGATGAGTGAATGATGGATGGATGAATGTGTCATCTCCCACCCCACCAGCACCCAAGATCAGAGAATCATATCAGTATTGGCTTCCTGGCATCTGAGGGGTTAAAATTTTTTACCATTTCCCTCTATTATGCAGATGAGGAGGGGGCTGGGAGCTGTCTCCTCCTGGGGAGATGCCATCTCCTCCTGCACTTGTTGTTGAAGTTTTGTTTTGTTTTGTTTTTTTGTTATGGGCCATTCTTGCTGGTATAAAGTTGTATCTCATTGTGGTTTTGCTTAGCATTTCCCTGTTTAGCATTTTCTCCTACGCCTATCGGCCATTTGTATTTCCTCTTTGGAGAAGTGTCTTTTGAGCTCTTCTGCCCATCGTTTGACTGGACTTCTTGCTTTGTTTCTGTTGCGTCACACGAGATCCTTGTAGATTTTTGCTATCAGACCCTGACCCGTTGTACTGAGTGCGAACATTTTCACTATCTGCTCGGGTGTCTTTGTTTGACTTATTATCTCTTTCGCTGGGCAGAAGCTTTTCTGTTTGGTGCTGTCCTGGCTGTTGCGTTTCTCCTTTGTCTTTGCTTCTGTGGCTGCATCCTGAAGGGTCTTTCTGGGTATAGGTCATGGCGTGTTTGCCAGTTTGCTGTAGTCTTAGTTCGTAGGTTATTTAACTTTCAAGACAAGAACATGCCTCCCAGCATGTTTCCCTTACAGCCTCTGCTCAGAATCACTGGTTTCTCAACCAATGTCAGCGCTATACCTGGAACACGCATGTTCCCACCCCACTTCCCAGGAACACCATGAGAGTGCACGTGTTCCAGACAAGACTTCCAGAAGGTTCCTTCGCATACCCAGGGAATGACATCCGGGAGAAGGCCTCGCTTGGAAGGCCACCTCCAGGGCAACATTGCTCATCCTCAACTGTCACTGCAGGGGGGGGGGCTTCTGGGCTGTGACTGGCTCGAATTCTCCTGATTTGATTTCTTCTACCCTGCAGGGGACAGTGTTGGGCAAAGAACTGTGGAATTGGTGTGATAAAAGCAGAGACATTTGCTTCCAATTATCCAAATTATTGTTTGCTAATTGAAGTACAAAAGGGGTATTTTTTCCTCCTCTGGTTGAGAGAAGATTGGGCCCTGAAAGCTCTTTGATGGTGCAGGAACGCTTTTGGAGTATTTACTTTCATCGGGCATTGTTCTCCTGACGAGTAGTTGTTTCTCCAGATCGGGGCGAGTCTCAGGCTGAGACCAGTTGTCCTAAAGGCTGGGGAAACAGACGCGTATCAGAAAGGCCCATGTCACATCCGTCATGTTGGCTGGATGGCTGTTCTAGTTGTCAACGTGGACATGTCTCAGGGATGAAAGCGAACCAACCACTAAGCTGTGGTCATCGACGCTTTTGCACAGGGTGTTATCTTGGGGACAGTTCTCTGGAGACAGTTCTGAGAGGGGATCTGTGACCAGAGCCCTGGGTGGGGGGGAGGGGGGGAGGAATAGAGACAGGGAGGCAGGATGCTGTGAGCAAAGGCAGCCTCGTCATCTGGGACACGGTGGGGGAAGTGAGGTTTTTTTTGTTTGTTTTTGAGACTACGTCTCGCTATGTTGCCCAGGGAACCGCAGGCTGACATTGCCCAGGGTACCATGGACTCAAGCAATCCCGAGCCTCAGCCTCCCAGGTAACTGGGATTACAGGCACGCACCACCACTCCCAGCTATTTTTTGAGACTGGGTCCCGCTGTGTTGCCCTGGGTGGGTCTCGAACCCACAGACTCAAGCGATTCCTAGTCTTGGCCTCCCTTCCTAGACTGGGATTAAAGGCGTGTGCCACCATGCCCGGCCTTGGGAAGTGAGTTTAGTTAGGACTTTTCCGCCATGAGCCTGTAAAACCAGTGCCCAGACTCATGTGCCCAGTCGGGAGCATGGGAGACTGCGAGAGAGAGCCCAGAGAAAGATTGCGAGGATTCTGAGGGGGTTACAGGGCCCTGGCCCTGCCCTTCCTGGTGTGTCTGTGTAACTGCTGGAACCGGTAAAGAACCTATACAGACGATGAGCCTGATGTCTGCCACTGGCGATGAGGATGGTTCTTACATGACAACTTGGTGCCCCACAGACACCAGTGGCCAGGATGACCTGAGAGGTGGCTCAGCTCACCCCCAGGTTGCACAGTATCTGGGGAAGAGCCACCAGGGGGACGGGGTGTGACTTGGCTGGGAAGCTCCAAATTCCCCCAGCAGTTGGCAGCTGTACCCCAGGGCAGAAAGGGCACAGCAGGGGAGGAGAGATGTTCCTCCATCCAAAAGCCACACCTGGCTTGCATGCCACAGCGTCCACTACACCCACCTCCCCACACACCTCAGTTGCCAGCTCCAGATGGACACAGGTCTTCTTGAAGACACGAGCGCTCTGGGTTCAGCCGCTCAGTGGTCACGGTTCTCAAACTGCTTTGGGAATGGAGTTCCGCAGGGCGGCTTTGTTTATTCTGGGCAGATGCGAAGAAGTCATCTCTGCGATGGTGCCAGCACCGAGGAACTGGTGTAGAACAGTGCACGGGCCCCTCCTCCCTGCCCGCCATCTATCATCCGAGCCCTCCACCTCTTTCCTGAGTGGTGATCGCACCCTGAACGCCTAAAATTAATCACCACTCGAGACCAGCCAGGTGTCTCGCCTCCAGAAATGATCTCGCTGCTGCAAGGAACAGCTCGAATCTGAACAAGTCTCGTCTCTTCCGAAGAGTGTCGTGGCATCAGCAGCGAGCCCCTGACAGCTTTTTATTTTTTGAGACCGGGTCTCACCATTTTTGCCTGTGGAATCACAGGCTCACGTTGCCCAGGGTACCACAGACTCAAGCCATCCCCAGCCTCAGCTTCCCAGGTAGCTGGGATTACAGGTGTGCACCACCACGCCCAGCTATTTTTTTTTTTTTTAGAACTAGGTCTTGCTATGTTGCCCTGGGCAGGACTCGAACCGTGATCCCCAGTCCCACTTGCACTCCATAGGCTGTCGCTTACAGGCACGCACCCCTGTGTCTGGTTGCCCCTGACAGCTTTGCAGAGCTCTGAGAAGCCAGGAGCCGGCTCTGGCCACCTGGGAGGATCAGGTGGCCGCTGTCGTAGGTACAGGCCTGTCTGCAGTAGGACGGGCACACCTTGACTTCAAGTGATGCCAATTAAATCACCAGCTTCCAACCAAGGAGACAGCTTGCAGGGCAGACACAGGTGCGGGCTGCGAACAGCTCTGTTCTTCAAGAAACTGCAGGAGTCACACCAGCTCCCCGCCACTCAGCTCCTCACCTGAGCCCCATACGCCCTGGTCTTGAAATTCCCTGTGACAAGTCCTGGTTAGCGTCACTGTGGCTGCGAGCTGCCGGCTCTTGTCGCCCGTATGTATATTTTATTTTAACCATGCGGCCCTCTGGCTACGTCCTGTATGTTTCAATCAATCAGAAGCCCCGTTTGCCAGCTCCGTGCAGAGTTCAGAGCTTCCGAGGATTCGGCCGAGGGAAAACAATCACGACGGGAGATATAAAGATGATCGTCCTCATCGAATCACGTGGCGTTTCCAATATCTGAGTCCGGGCGGGAAGGCGCAGAGGAGGCAGCGTCGCAGACGCCAGGTGGATTTTCCCCAAGTCGTCTGGCCCCCGTATGACATGGATGGCAGAGCCTTATAACTTGGCTCTAATTGAGAGCTTAGCATCGCTGGGAAATTCCTTTTCGGAAACGATGCAGCCTGCACCAGTCCCCCTGCTAGAACATTAGGGAACATCCCCTATGGATGGAGATGAAGGCAAGCACTTTCTCCAATAGCCCTCCCTGAAGACAGGTCAGCGTGTTTGATTAAGAGACAGCCTCAGAGAGTCTGCGAATAAGATAAAGCCATCGTCTGTGGCTCCAGGCTCGGACTCCCACAAGCCCCGTCAAAATGTGCTTGTGATGCTTGATTCAGGAGGAACTGAAGCCGAGTCTCCATGAAGGGACCCCCGTGACCCTCCACTTTCCAGAAGCTTCTCTGCTCTTCGGTCCTCTGGAAAAGGCAGACCTCTGAAGGCAGCCACATCCACTCACATGAGCTCGGTCCTTCCGAGCCGCTACATCCACTCACTCAGCTAGGGGTCCTGAGAGGGCTGCACCCCGAGCTCTGTCCATCCAATGCTGACTTGCTGCTGTGAGAGGTGCCGTCCGACCCCCCCCCAGAAGCCAGCAGACACCCCGTTTCATGTCTGCTGAACATGCAAAGATGAGCCATGCCAGGGAGAAACAGGAACCCTCCCAAGGAGCCGGGGTGGCCACAGGCTTGTCGCAATGGGAGGCGAGATGTGCGGGAATAGCCAGGAGGGGAGATAGTTCATATTCCAGATCCTCGTAGCTGACGCGGTCCGACAAGTGGCCTTGTCGTCCTCAACCTGTACAGATGGCTCCTGGTGACAGCTGCATAGTAAATTGCGCTCAGTGAGGTCAGCGGCCCAGATTTATTTGACCGTGTATATAGATGTGTGGCCGTAGCTCTTGGCGACTGGCCTCGTTCAGGGCGGCCATGGCGATATATTTAGCAGGAGGGGAAAAAAAAGCGAGATGAAATAAAGTCCATCCTAAATTCAGAGTCATCCTAAATTCACAAATCAACAGTCAGGGCGAAGAATCGATACTTTTCTCCACGTGTCATGATGTAGTTGGTCATTTGACAACATCCTGGGGCTTAAAGGAACCCAGCATGAACAGCCATACTTGTTCCCAGCTTGGGGTGAGTGTGAACCCCGGGTGAGTGTGAGTCTCCGAGGGTCAGTCCACGCCTTTCAGGAGCCCCAGGCAAAGGATGATAGGATAGATACCCGGCCAATCGAATTATCACATCTTCATAGGAATATTTGGCTCGTGTTCAATGAAGAGACAGCAGATTGAAGAATGGCTGGATGCTTTGTCTGAGCTGTGCATTCTATCTTAATCACAGAATCCTGGGGAAAGCAATAGCGCAAATATCCTGAAATGATTATCTTAAG
This sequence comes from Uropsilus gracilis, assembly GCA_004024945.1. Classification (NCBI taxonomy): domain Eukaryota; kingdom Metazoa; phylum Chordata; class Mammalia; order Eulipotyphla; family Talpidae; genus Uropsilus; species Uropsilus gracilis. The sequence continues at coordinate 5,885 of PVHY01029735.1, read as the reverse complement.
AACATAGCAGCGGGCCATGGTGGCACACAGCTTTAATCCCAAGCCTAGGACAGGAGCCTGAGACTGGAGATCACGTGACCCACCTGGGGCAACATAATGAGACCTAGTCTCAAAAAAAAAAAAAAAAAATAGCTGGGTGTGGTGGTGGGTGCCTGTAATCCCAGCTACCTGGGAGGCTGAGGCTGGGGATCGAGTCCAGGGTACCCCGGGCAACGAGAGTCTGCTGTTCTCCAGGCAACATAGTGAGACCTAGTCTCAAAAAAAGAAAAAGAGCACAGAGATGGCGACGAGCAGGTGTCTTTCAGTTCTGAGTCATAAACACATCAGTAACAGAGGATGCTTTTTGTTGTCCATTTTACACACACACACACACACACACACACACACACACACACACACACACACAGAGTTTCTCGAGCTGCCTGCTCATACTCTCACATTGTCTCCACAACCCAGATGACTGGATCGGGTAGGAACTAGCGAACACAACCCCAACCTGACTCATCGTGCCTCCTTCCCCAACCTGCTTAGCTGCATCTTGGCGCTGGGAGATTCATCTCCAAGAAGTTGCCTTGTGGCAACCCAGCCCGCCGAGGCCGGCCTAAGTTTTGATTGGAGTCCTTTTGGAGAGGTTCCCTGTGGCAGTTTGATTTATCCCCGGGACGCCCCCATCTTAAATGGAACCCACTTAAAATAATAGGCAAACACCACGCACTTGGCATCGTGAAAGTTGAGGACGGCAGGGAGATGAAATCAAGTTTACGAAGCTCTGCCCCGTCATAAAAAGTTCAGCCTCCTGTTCAGTGAAGGGTGGTGCTATCAATTGAACGCCGTGACAGGCGGCTTTCAGAATATTCATGAAAACAGCCGTCTCATCTCATAGGT
>PVHY01029734.1:0-14018 GCA_004024945.1 Uropsilus gracilis | reverse complement strand
TTTTTTTTCACAGTAATCTTATATATATATACTATATATTATAGTATATATATATATATATATATACATATGTATTACATTGTTGTCAGACCCAGGGTTCCCCAACATTCTGTCAACCATGTGCCATCATCTTATTAGTCTTTTGTGCCCATCCCACCCCCGATTTCCCTCCCCCCCCAGAATATAGGAAATTTGACCAAACCTGTGTGTGCTGACAGCTTGGGAGTATAAAGAGGGGTATCCAATCCTTAACTAGGCTTGGCACCAACTCACCACAGTTGCCAGCTGGTAGTGGGGAGGGGGGATGAGGGGCCAGGGGCTGTCTGCTTAACATTAAAAGTCCCTCCTGCTGTGAATTTCCCCAGACCAGTTTACAACCAGAATGGTTACTGTCCACTCCCAGACTGCTACCACCATTTAAAATTCTAGTTGCTGCCAATCCTGGATTACATTAATAATTTCACTCAACAAACTTTGCTAGCACTGGAAATAGGATGACCTGCAAAGCAGTCCCTGCCCTTGCAGACCACATTAAATTCTTTCTTTGCATTTAGGTGATTTTAATCAAACCAAATCTCTCAAAAGAAAAACAAACAAAAAAACTTATTTTCCCTTTTTACAACAGTAGAAAATTTGAGAAGAAAAATGTAAAAAGACAAGGGAAAAATCATGCTGGCAGATTTCCTTTCAGTATTTTTCCTACACATTTCCCAAGTCACTTCCGATCAGTGTCCAAAAAAACTCCAGTTAATTTTAATTTTGGCCGCAAACCAAGAACAAAAAGGTTAAGTGTGTTGAATTAATTTTTCAAGCCAAAGTTAAAAGCTCTGAGGATGATTTGTGTCTCCAACGGTCCAATCCCTGTTTTTTTCCATTAGTAGGTGTGATCACAGGCCTAGCCCAGTGGGGAATGACTTTCCCTCTCTTCAGCAAGACTTCCTACTTTACAGTATTTTTTTTTTCTTTTTTCAAATTAAAATGTTGCAGTCACCTGATAAGAAATCTCCTAGAGCACAGGAGATCAGGGTGAAAAACAACTGTGCCTCACCCCTTCCCATCTATTCCACTCTGCCCCACCCAGCCCCACTCCCGGAACCTAGAGGCAACTACTGTTTTATTTCTAATTTATTTATATGTAAATTTCACATAGGGCCCGGCTGGTGGCTAGTGCCTGTGAAAGGATCGTGGTTCGACTTCCGCCTGGGGCCTGTAGCGAGACCTAGTTCCAAAAAAATAGCTGGGCATGGTGGTGCGCGCCTGTAATCCTAGGTACCTGGGAAGCTGAGGCTGGGGATTGCTTGAGTTTGTGGTACCCTGGGCAATGAGAGCCTGCGGTTCCACAGGCAAAAATAGTGAGACCTAGTCTCAACAACAACAACAAAAATTTTCACATCATTGTAATCCCAGGGATTTACCCCCCACACACCCTCCCCACCATTCCCCCACTTTCCCTCCTGCCCAAAGTTGTGTGCTTCAGTTTGGTGCTTAGCTTGTTTTGACTTTTCCTCAAGGCTTTTGTTTATTAGAGGCAACTACTCTTAACAATTTCTGTTTTTAGTTCTTCTGGTAGTTATGTCCCAAATCCCAGTGACTATGCTTCAGTGGAAGTGAGATAGAAAGTGTCCTGAGACAGAGACTGGGGGACAGGACTCAAGGACAGAACTTTTCCCCTTATTTTTATCAAGTTGGTAAACAAAAGGTGAAACAAATCTTTGACTCTAGGCCCAGATACCTGCTGCCATAAATTTCCTAGCCCCATTGTTGTTTGTTTTTAAGTAACTTTCCCCAATCTGGAAATTCCTGGGTTATCTCTTTCAGTTTATCAAGTTGGCTGCTAGGAGAAAAAAAGAACTAAAGACCTTGAAGCCAGACTAGCTCAAACTGGAGCTGTGGTCACATAGTTTCCATGAGATGTTCAGGAGCCTTGCACTACCACCCAGCTGCAGCTGATGGCTGCTCACAGCTAACAACAACACTCAAATGCACAACTATGGTATAGCCAAATCCACTTTCTTTGCCATCTCAGTCCATAAAGTTTAATTCCTAAGGCTGGGCATGGTGGCGCATGCCTGTAAGCAGCAGCCTAGGAAACCACAGCCGGGGCCAGGGATCGTGGTTCGAGTCTTGCCAAGGGCACGTAGTGACACTTAGTCCCAAAAAAATAGCTGGGCATGGCAGTGAGCGCCTGTGATCTCAGCTACCTGGGAAGCTCTCTGGGAGGCTGGGGATTGCTAGAGTCCGTGGTATACTGGGCAACGTGAGCCTCTGGTTCCATGCGCAAAAACAGCAAGATCTAGTCTCAAAACAAACAAACAAACAAACAAACAAAAACCCAAAAAACAAAGTTTAATCTCTTTTTCTCAAACCCCAGCTCTAAAACCTATAGAGGCCATCCAGTACCTTAGAGAGCCTTTGTATTTTAGGTGGTCTCCCTGAAGCTGATTCTTGCTTTGTATTTTTTTTAATTAATTTTTTAAAGATTATTGTAGTCCTCATTTCTCCTACCACCGTATCACCCATGAACCATCACCATTTTCCCTCTCCTATTCCTATTTCATCCCCCTCCTTCTTTTGCTGGATGTTTCATTTCTATAGTGAACGTGTTAGCTTTTAATATTTCTTGTCCTTTGTTTGATTTATCTACATTCCACATATATGTGAGACTATCCAGTATTTATCTTTTTCTTTCTCACTAATTTCAGCTAGCATAATTCCTTTTAGCTCTATCCATGCTACCGTGAATGGCATGAATTTGGCAACCTTTTGATTGCTGAATAACATTTCATTATATACATTTACCACAATTTTCTGATCCAGTCATCTTCTTGGGGGGCATTTGTCTTGTTTCCATATCTTGGCTATTGTTTTGGTTTTTTTTTTTTTTTGAGACCAGGTCTCGCTATTTTTGCCCGTGGAACCGCAGGCTCTCGTTGCCCGGGGGACCACGGACTCAAGCCATCCCCAGCCTCAGCTTCCCAGGTAGCTGGGATGACAGGCGCTTGCCACCACACCCAGCTATATTTTTTTGGAACTAGGTCTCGCTACGGGCCCCAGGCGGGACTCGAACCGCGATCCCTAGCCCCAGCCGCTTCATAGGCTGAAGCTTACAAGCACGAGCCACCGTGCCCGGCCCATATCTTGGCTATTGTAAACATTGCTGCAATAAACATAGGAGTGCAAGTTTTCTTTTGAATTAGTGTTTTTGTGTCCTTTGGGTAGATCCTCAGAAGTGGAATAGATGGATCAAATGGTAGTTCCATTTTTAGTAGTTTGAGAGTCCTCCATACAGCCTTCCATAGTGGTTGGGCCAGTTTGCATTCCTAGCAGCAGTGTAGAAGTGTTCCTTCTTTGAGCCTGGCATGGTGGCACGTGCCTGTAAGAGACAGCCTATGGAGTCGCAGCTGGGACTGGAGATCTTGGTTCAAGACCCACCCAGGGCAACATAGCAAGACCTAGACCAAGAACTAAAGAACTTGAAGCCAGACTAGCTTAAACTGGAGCTGGGCATGGTGGGGCACACCTGTAATCCCAGCTACCTGGGAAGCTGAGACTAGGGATTGCTTGAGTCTGTGGTACCTCAGGCAACATGAACCTGCAGTTTCCCGGGGCAAAAATAGCGAGACTTAGTCTCAAAAAAAAAAAAAAAAGTTTCTTCTTTAACCAGCATCTTGGTTCCTAATTCTAATCTTTGCCTCAACGTACTCACCGGCCAGACTTCTGTTGGAGAACAGAGCACATGAGGACTTCTGAGCTCCTAGTATGTGGTAGGCCAAAGCAGCCCTCACTTCGCCCTGGTTCCAAGGGAGAAACCCCCTTTTCCCACCACTGAAGGACACTGTGGCTGAGAATAACCCCCATTTCCAGCGCCTTGACATGAGTGCAGCGTTGGTGGTGTAGTGGTGAGTATAGCTGCCTTGCAGTGTCTTGACAAAACCTCAGATGTATGAAGTTCTGCCCAACCATGTGCTATTTCATATTGTTGGAGCATTCGTTGTGTCCCTGGGGTTGTAGCTTTCCATAAGTTTCTGTGGCTGAACCAAGAAAGAAGGTCTAAGGCAGTTTTCTACTGAAATTAGGATTTCAAGGATGGTTTTGAGATGGTGAAGACTGGCATCTTTCGAAGTGCAAAGTGATTTTGGAAAATAAAGAATTTTTTTGGGTTGAATTCCATGGGGGTTTGTCACTGACCTGTGTTCTTAAACTATGAACATGTATATTTAGGCTAAGAAATTGTTTTTTTTTTCTTTTCTTTCTTTTTTCTTTTTTTGAGACTAGGTCTTGCTATTGTTGCCCATGGAACCGCAGGCTCTCGTTGCCCAGGGTCCACAGACTCAAGCAATCCCCAGACTCAGCTTCCCAGATAGCTGGGATTACAGGCACATGCCACCATGCCCAGCTATTTTTTTTTGGAACTAGGTCTCGCTACAGGCCCCAGGCAGGACTCGAACTGCGATCCCTCGCCCCGGCCGCTTCATAGGCTGAAGCTTACAGGCATGAGCCACCGTGCAGGGCCAGAAATTGTTTGTTTTGATAAGTAAATAATTAACAAATAGAAATACATTTCTCATACTTCCCCCTCCTCTTTTACTTAAAAAAAAAATATATATATATATATCAACTTCAGCTGTTATTGACTTTTCAGTATAAAATATGAGGCATTCAACTCAGACCCTCTTGCTCTTTTCTTCTCAGTGATGACTGCATTTTTTTGTTCTTACATTATTTTGGTTTTATGTAAACCTCTGTTGTCCCACACCCTTTGGCAGTGTCTCTGAAGAGAGGTCAGGTTGTAACTCATCTTTCTCAACCCACTTCTAGATGCAACCTTTTCTCAACCTTCCATTTACAAACTCAAGATTTTGAGTATGTTTAGTCTTTACTGCAAACACATCTAAATCTTCTAAATTTTTTTTTCAGGTTGACTTTAAAAGTTGAAATGACCATATGATATTGGTCAAGTTCCGGTTGAACAGAGGACAGGATTAATACTTTTTCCTCTATGCACTCAATCCCATAGTCCAGAATGACTCGAGCATTAAGGTCTTTAACTAGTAATGTCTCAAGTATAATCATATAATATTACACCTTACTATTTCTTATCATAGATGACTTTCTTTAGAGTTTTCCTAAAGTTTGTTGTGGGAGAGATGGGAGAGAATCTCAGGTGCAGCAGTGAAAGAATTAACCTCAGAGAGGGTAGAGAACAGAACAGGTGGATCTATTGAACTATACTACTAAGGGAAGCAGTGGAGGAGACAGGAGAGGTCGGCTCCCTGAGTGAGGGTCCTGAGGCTCTATTTACACTGGGGTGTAAACAGATTAGTAATCTGAATCTGCATAAAGGATTGTCAACTTCACAGATCATCACCTTGTGGCCTTTTTCCCATGGCTGTCCATCCATTTCTTTTATCCATTCAAGTCTCCCAAACTCGCCTGCTGGGCAAGGAATGGGGGTCTAGTTTTTAAGTTTAATAATGATACCATGACAGATATTCCAATTTATTTTTTCCTCTTCTCAAACTCTATCAATTTTTTTATCAAGCTAACATTATAGTTTATTCAATTCAAATCCTGTTTTGCCTCCGCCTGTAAGAGTTCCTAATTAGTACTCATTAATCCCCAGGCCTATCATTCTGGAACCTCTGTTCACTGATTTTTTCTAAGTTAATTTATTCTTTTCTTTTTTTTTGAGACTAGTTCTTGCTATTTTTGCCTGTGAAACTGTAGGCTCACGTTACCCGGGGTACCACAGACTCAAGCAATCCCCAGCCTCAGCTTCCCAGGTAGCTGGGATTACAGGTGCGCGCCACCACGCCCAGCTATTTTTTTGGAACTAGGTCTCGCTAGGGATCCCAGGAGGGATTCAAACCGTGATCCCTAGCCCCAGCCGCTTCCTTCAGTCACCTAGGTTTCAGTGCTGTTCATGAAATCTTTGTAGTCATTTTGATTCTTGTTTTTCTGGAGATTTTTATTAACTTCTAGCATCTCCTTTTTAGCCTGGTGTTCTGAAATCTCATGATCAACATATGGGTATGAGCTGGGCACGGTGGCATGTGCCTGTAAATGACAGCCTATGGAGTGCAGCTGGGGCAGGGGATCACAGTTAGAGACCTGGCCGGGGCAACATTGCAAGACCTAGTCCCCCCCAAAAAATAGCTGGGTGTGGTGGTGTACGCTTGTAATCCCAGCTACCTGGGAAGCTGAGGCTGAGAATCCTTGAGTCTTGAGTCTGTGGTACCACGGGGGGTGCGGGGGGGGGCGGGGGGGGAGGGTTCCTCTGAAAAGCTGTACAGAATGAGTTATTTATTTATTCATTCATTCATTCATTCATTCATTTATTCATTGAGACTAGGTCTTGCTATTTTTACCCGTGGTACCGTGAACTCAAGCAATCCCCAGCCTCAGCTTCCCAGGTAGCTGGGATTACAGGTGCGCAGCACCACGCCCAACTATTTTTTGGGACTAGATCTGTGTTGCTCCGAGCGGGACTCAAATTGCGATCCTTAGCCCCAGCTGCTTCATAGGCTGAAGTTTACAGGTACGAGCCACTGTGCCCAGCTAGAATGAAAGTTTTTTAAAGGCAGAAAAAGTGCCCCCCCCACCCCCCAAAATTGACCGGGCACGGTGGTGCTTGCCTGTCAACGGCAGCCTGGGAAGCCGCGGAGGGAAAGGATCGCAGTTCTAGTCCCACCCGGGGCAACAGGAAGACCTAGTTCCAAAAAATTAGTTGGGTGTGGTGGCACGCACCTGTAATCCCCAGCTACCTGGGAAGCTGAGACTAGGGATTGCTTGAGTCCGTGGTACCCCGGGTAACATGAGCCTGCGGTTCCACAGGCAAAAATAGCAAGACCTAGTCTCAAAAAAAAAAAAAAAGTGCAAAATAAGGGAAGAGGCAAAACTTTGAGGTTTAGGTAATCTACCTATGGGGAAAAGGTGTGGCAGATTATCTCATCATCTCTTGGGGAAGGGAAAAGTTGCTTCACCGTGTTGAGCAGAAAATTCAATACTGATCAGATAAGACATTCCTGGGGGAGGTCGAAACCAGTTAGGTTATACACTAGGTCTTGGTGGGCTTAGCACAAAGGCTTCTATTTCAAGACTGTCCTTTGCTTTGTAACAGCTCTTAATCCAATCCCTTTGTAACAGCTCTTACTCAACCCCTATTCCTATTGTAGCACTGAAAGATCCACTTTAAGTCAGACTTCAAAGTCTCAATACACGGCATAGCCTTGCCCATCTCCCTATGAGGCATTTTCACCTCGTCAAGGGGAAAGCAATAAATTCCTGCTTTGTCTTATCAACAGGATGTGTTCTAGTGGTATTTGGGTATTTGTCAGCCTTTGATAGGTGCTGAGAAAACAGTAGTGGATGTCTTCACAGACTTTACATTCTAGAAAGGGACAATAAGCAGATAAGCAAGGAATGTGATTTTATAGTCTACAGTGTAGCTGGGGAGATTGTATCCAAGTACATCCTCACAAATTGTGATGACTAACAAAGAAAGGGCACCAGAACAGCGAATAAACGCAGTGGGAACTGGGATGATCTGGAAAATTCTAAGAGACTTAAGCTAGGGATGGGGGTGGTCTGAGTGTTACATCGGGTCAATAAGAGCAGTGGAGATCCCGAAGCAGGATACGAATAGTTCAGCAGTTTCCACAAAAGAAAAGAAACACCCCCTCCCCCATCCCACCACCCTCAAAGACTGGAGTGTAGTGAAGAGGGCGGGGCTGAGCAGAGGCAGCAGGCTGGAGGCCCAGCACTGCTTACTCCTTTGCCCCCTTTAATTAGTACTCTCTCAGCAGAATTGTTTTTCAACACTTTTCACTGCAAATCTGCAAGAGAACAAATAAGGGTAAACTTCTAAGGGTCTGTTTACGGAAGTGTCTCTATGGCAGTGTCCAGATTTTACTGAATTCACTTACCAGGAGAGAGTGGCTCCACCTGAGGGGGCCTGAGAGTTTCCAGAGGAGTGGATTTGGGGAACACAGTAAGGGGGTGGTGTCTGGCACAGGGCCAAGAGACATCTGTGCTCTTTAGTTGCAAGACGCTCAAGTTTAAATCAACTATCAAAGGATTTGCTGAAAAAAGTGAAAGCGTGACCCCATGCCATGTTCTCGGGTTCCTTTCCAGTTTCTTATAAGAAAGGTTATGCAGCTGAAAAAATCCGAATATTGAGGGAAGAAGAGCAATCTGGCGATGGGTTACCTTGTTTCAGAGCGCTACATGAGAATCCCGTTTAAATCACTGCAGAGCTTTCCAGATTACCTACAGGACTAGACCTGTACGAGTTCCCGGGACCACGCCGTTTCATCACGCGCACACGGGCCTGGGTGGAGTTTCTGCTCACTTGTGTTTTCTCTGCCTCTCTCTCGGGCCTTCGGCGCGGAGAGCCCTCCGCTGCACCCGGATCTCGGCCGGCTGGTGTCCACACACGCCCGCCCGGGATCGCTCTGCGCGCTGAGCGCTGCGGCGCGCAACGGCTGGTGCACAGCGCTCGGGCTCGGAGTTTAATCACACAAACAGTGTCCGGCTTCCTGTCCTCATCCCCCTCCCGCCGCGTTTCCCTTGCCCCTCCCTCTCCCCAGCCCGCTCCGCCCGCCTGTCCCCCTCCCCCCGATCCCTCGGGTCCCGGGATGGGGGGGCGGTGAGGCAGGCACAGCCCCCCGCCCCCATGGCCGTCCGTCGGAGCCAGAGGCGGAGGGGGCGCCGGGGGGAGCCGGGCACCGCCCTGCTGGCCCCCCTCGTGCTGGGCCTGGGCTTGGCGCTGGCCTGTCTTGGCCTCTTGCTGGCCGTGGTCAGCCTGGGGAACCGGGCATCGCTGTCTGCCCAGGTGAGGCCCTGCTGCACACCCCTCCCTGGGCAGTTTAGGAGCAGAGTCTGCTGAGCAGCTGATGGGCCGGGTGGGCTGAGGGCAAGGGCCCAGGAAGATGGGTGGAGGGTGAGAAGTCAGGTGGAGAAGGACTGGGTGACGCGGCCTCCTTCCCAGCAGGAGCCTTCCCAGGGGGAGCTGGTGGCAGAGGAGGACCAGGACCTGCTGGTGAGTGGGCGTGGGTACTGTCTGCAGGTTGCTGGGCGTGGGAGGTGTGTGTGAGCTGAGGATGCAAGGTTTGCTCTGCCTGTGCCAGCTGTGTGTGGGGTGTGTGTGCACCAGTAAGCATGGGTATGTGTGAGAGAGACAGCAATCACTGTGTGAGGGGCTCATGTCACCTGAGTACACAGTGTTTATTTATTGGCTGTGGGTGAGATGGGAATATGAGATACAGGCGCCTGCAGTGGTAGAGGGATGCTGGTTGTGTATGCAGGGCGTGTACCCATTGTGCATGCTGGCTGTATGGGCTGTTGAGCACAGGGTCTGTGTGGTGTGTGTGTGTGGGGGGGGTAGTTATGGGGAAGGTGGTGAAATGTGGCTGGGTTCTGGGAGGGAGGGAGAACTGGGGCCTGACCCCAGGACCTTGCCTCCTCCCCTTGCTCCAGACACACATGTCTGAGGGGCTCAGTCTTTCCCTAAGAGATCTGCGCCTGCTACTGTCTGTTACCTGTCCTGACAGCCCTGTCAGTCGCAGTTTGTGGGACTCCCTGGCAAAACCCTGGTTGAGCCCTGCCCTTAATTCCCCTAGGGACTGAATCCCCAGCCAGAGGAAAGCCAGGATCCCATGCCTTTTCTGAAACGACTGGCTCGGCCTCGCAGAAGTGGTGAGCATCCCTTGGTCCCAACCTCAAATAATAATAGGGCTGGTTTGCAGTGGCTTCTGGATCCATCACGGTTGTTGTCACAGGGGTTGTTGGCCTCTGAAGCAGGCAGAGCCAAAACCATATTCCCATGTATGAATGGAGGCACAGTGAGCAGAGGGAGGCTAGGATCATGCAACTAGGCAACTGAGACTCAAACCCAGAACTCTGGCCTTCCTTCTTATGCCCCTTCTGTCAGGTGGACCTGCTTATTACTTTAGACCCTACCCCAAAGTATGAAGGAGGGATGGGCAGAGGACAGGAGTCCTGATGGAGACAAGGTAGGGGAGTCAGAGGTCTAGGCCCTAGTAAACAAAATGATCTATGAATGGGGTGACTGTGTGACCACATATCCAGGTTTGCACAGCATTGTCCTTGCTTATACCTGTTATCTCCACATGATCACATGATTATTAATAGCAGCCCTTTTGCTCTTAGAAGTATGGCTATCCATTTGGATAATCAATTATATTGTTACTCTAGTTATGGAGGAAGATAAGGCCTGAGGTTCTGAGGCCAGGAATCTGGAGAAGAATAAAGATGCCAGGATTTTGAGGGGAACAGGGCTGGGGGAGTGGCTCCTGGACTCCCAGATGTATGGAGGGCTGTTTTGCCCATCTGTCTTTCCTTGATTCTCAGCATCTAAAGGCCGGAAAGCACGGGCTCGCAGAGCGATTGCAGCCCACTATGAAGGTGGGTGATGGGTGAGTTGTGCCCAGGGAGGAGAGGGACAGAGGGGCAGAGCAGGTCTCACCAACTCATTGCTGTGTCTTACAGTTCACTCCAGACCTGGACAGGATGGAGCGCAGGCAGGTGAGACACCAAGATCCCATCCTCACCTCTGAGCTTTGCCCTGGCCCCTCACAGCACTAGCTTTCTGGAAGAGGGCCCCTCAAAATCTTTGCTTTCTTAACTCCCTCCCCACCTTTCAGCCTTGGAACTTCTTCAGGACTTGGTTCTCTTAGCATCCAAACCTGTACTTTCTCCATGATCCAGGTGTGGAACCAAGGAAGACTTCTGCCCCTCCCTAGCACCCAAGCAGAGCCTCTTTTTTGTTTTTATTTATTTATTTATTTATTTATTTTGAGACTAGGTCTCGCCATGTTGCCCGAAGTAGTCCCAATCCCGTGGACTCAAGCAATCCCCAACATCAGCCTCCCAGGTAGCTGGGATTGCAGGCACCTGCCACTGTGCCCAGCTGCTTTTTTTTTTGAAACTAGGTCTTGCTATTTTTGCCTGTGGAACCACAGGTTCACATCGTCTGGGGTACCACAGATTCAAGCAATCCCCAACCTCAGCTTCCCAGGTAGCTGGGATTATAGGTGCACACCACCACACCCAGCTATTTTTTCGGGACTAGGTCTCTCTATGTGCCCCTGGTGGGACTCAAACCGCGATCCCTGGTCCCAACTGCGGCTTCCTAGGCTGCCGCTTACAGGCATGCGCCACCATGCCCGGCCTGCTTTTTTTTTTCGAGACCAGGTCTCGCTATGTTGCCCAAGGTAGTCTGGAACCCACGAAGTCAAGCGACCCCAGGCCTCTTGCCTCCCAGCGCTTGGATTACAGGCACACACCCCCATGCCCGGTTTGATTCTTTCCTCTTCTTTCCCTTCCTGTTCCATGAGGTTTCATTGCTTTGATCATTTCCCTCAAAATGTTTCTAGTCTTTGCACTTCTTTTCCATGTGTACACCACCCCCCCTCAGCACTGACACCTCAAACCTTTCCCCATCCCATATTCTCCTTACCCTCTCCTCTGTCCCACGGTGTTGCCAAGGTAAGCTCCCCCAAACTTCATTTTCATTATTCTGTTGTTTTGCTGTTTGACTTCCAGCTTCTCCAAGGTCTAGTTGAAACCTCTTTTTTTTCCCCTGCCCACCGTGTACTTGGGTTGAAACTCTTCCCTGCCAGTATGCCTCTTCTGGACTTTGTATATACTATTTTCTCATCTAGTATATCCTTCCATATGACAGGCCAGTAAGCAAGACAGGAGGGTGACATGGCCTAAGAGGCTGGCATCCAAAGTGGAAAAGCAGGTGGATTCAGCATCTATGGAGATAAGACTTGCGAGAGGAGTTAGACATGACTTCTAGGCTTTTAACTTGGGCATCTTTGGGAACTAAGGATGCCGTTTAGTGAGATGGGGCTCACCAAGGGAGAAATCGGTTGGAAAGTATGTAACTTCATAATTAGATTTGAGATGTAAGAATGTGCAAGTGAATAAATAATAACAAACAAATTAGTTTTATAAATAGATGGTAAGGTCTGTAGGCACCATTAGGTTGATTTTGGGTGGGATGTATCAAGTCAGAGTGGTCTCGAGAGTTGCAGGACTGCATGAGATGCCAGGGGAAAGCTCTTGGGTGTGCAGATGTGGAGCAGAGGAGGAGAACATGACAGAGAGTGGGAAGCAGCCAGAGAGGGGGAAAAAATGGGGTGGGGGTGGGAGGAGCAGTGTGCTGGAGTCTAAGGGAAGACAGTTTCAAGGAGGATGTGGCTGTGTCTGTTGACTGTGGCTCAGGGGTCACATGAGATGAGAACAGAGAAATAGCCAGTGGGTTTGGTAACATTAAAAGTCAAGGATGACCTTGACAAGGGTGGTTTCAGTGGAGTATTTAGCTCAGAAGCCAGAAAAAATGGGAAATGGGAGACAGTGACAACTTTCTAGACGTCACTTCTCTGTGGCAGAGAAATGGGCCTGCTGTTGCGGAGGGGTGTGGTGTGGGTGAAGGAAAAGTTCAGTCCTTCTAGTCCTTCTATCTTCCTAGTGATAGGTAGCACTCAATGAATCTTCACTAAGGATGGCTGGGTTCTAAAAGGGAAACAGGCTTATCTACACTTCACAGGTAGAAGTAATTTGTCCCGAGTTCATGACAGAATTTAGTGGTAGAGCCTGAACTTGAACCTAGTTTGTGTGCTTGTGTCATGTCTGTGTAAGAAGAAATTGTTGGTGCAGGGGTGGGGGAAGCCTGCAGGGCAACATGCAAGAAGGTAGGAGGGGATTTTTTTTTTTTTTTTTTTTTGAGACTAGGTCTCGCTATTTTTGCCCGTGGAACTGCAGGCTCTCGTTGCCTGGGGTACCACAGACTCAAGCAACCCCTAGCCTCAGCTTCCCAGGTAGCTGGGATTACAGGCATGCGCCACCACGCCCAGCTATTTTTGGAACTAGGTCTCGCTATGGGCCCCAGGCGGGACTCGAACCACGATCCCTAACCCCGGCCGCTTCATAGGCACGAGCCACCGTGCCCGGCCTGGGATTTTTTTTTTTTTTTAGAGACTAGGTCTCCCTATGTTGCCTGGAATAGTCCTGAACCTATGGACACAAGTGATCCCCAGTCTCAGCCTCCCAGGTAGCTGAGATTACAGGTGCCCGCCACCACAACCAGCTTTTGAGGAGAGAGTGTTTTTCAGAAAGGAGACCATCCTATCAGTGCAAGAGGGTCAAAGAAATGATGAGGATTAGTCAGTTTGTAGATTAGGTTGAGGGAGATGGGGGGCCCATTATCTAGGTCCTCTAGAGAACTAGAGATAGGGGGCAGGAAGTTTGGGGAGAGGGAATTCAAAATCGCTATCTTGTCGGATATGGTGGCACAAGCCTGTAGGTGGCAGCCTAGGAAGCCACGGCCAGGGCCAGGGTCGAGTCTTGCCCGGGGCACGTAGAGATACCTAGTCCCAAAAAAATAGCTGGGCATGGTGGCACGTGCCTATAATCCCAGCTACCTGGGAAGCTGAGGCTGGGGATTGCTTGAGTCTGTGATACTCCGGGCAACGTGAGCCTGCAGTTCCATGGGCAAAAATAGCGAGACCTAGTCTCAAAAACAAAACAAACAAAACCACCAAAATCGCTAACTTTCTGAGTGCACAAGCAAGCTCAGTGAGTGCAAGTAGGATTATTTGCAGTAAGGAGTGTAGTAAGGAACATCCATTTGAGGTTTGTGAAACAGTGATACCAGGCAAGCTTCCATGTTCCCAGGCAGGCCATGCCCATTGGTCACAACCAGCCTTTGCTTCCAAAGCGAGGAATACCATCTTCCTCTCCCCATGTTCTTCTCACAGTGGACCTACCCTCTGCTCATCTATGTGGGCCACTCACTCTAGATATTACCCAGACATCCATTCACTGGCATGCACTGAAAAACTGTTAGGTGTAAGAGCCAGACCAGTTACCCACAGTGAATAATACCCAGATCTGTTCTCCAGGAATTAGTGTCTAAGAGAGGAGACAAGCATATAAATTTGTAAGTTATAGTATATCTTGACAAGAACAATAATGAAAGTAGCCAGAAT
>PVHY01029733.1:0-14001 GCA_004024945.1 Uropsilus gracilis | reverse complement strand
GAGAAGGTTCTAATTTTTCCTTCGTAGAAGAAGGATAGCTTTGCAGGGTAGAGTATTCTTGGCTGGCACCTTTTTTCTTGGAGTTTTTTGTAGATGTGACTCCATTCTCTCCTTGCCTGGAGTGTCTCTTCAGAAAAATCTGAGGTCAGTCTAATGGATTTTCCTTTGTAGGTTGTCTGTTTCTTTTCTCTAGCCATTCCCATTATTTTTTCCTTATCTTGGGTTCTATAAAGTTTTACGATGATGTGTCTTGCTGTGGCTTTTCTTTCATTAAAGTAGTTTGGTGTCCTTTTGGCTTCTTGTATGTCTATATTTATATCCTTCTTCAGATTTGGGAAGTTCTCCTCTAGTATTGTTTTGAACAGCCTTTCTGTTCCCATAACTCTCTCCTCTCCTTCTGGGATTCCTATTACTCTTATGTTTCTTTTCCTTAAGGAATCTGACATATCTCTGAGCTTGTCTTCAGTCCTCCTACTTTGTTTCTCTCTCTCTTTTTCTTTCTATGTCCTCTCTATTTCTGTATACTCAAGTGTGCTGATTCGTTCCTCTATTTCATCTATTCTACTGCCATGGTTTTCCTGTGAGTTTTTGAGCTCATCTATTACAACCATTAAATCTTGAGTCTCTTTCAATTTCAATTTTAGGGATTCATTTTCTTTCTTTAGTTCGTTGATTAGGGTATGTATAATAATGCTTTCTTTTTTATATGTTTCTATTTCCTCCCTTAGTGCATTAATTGCTTCATACATTTGTCCTTTTTTTCTAATTCTTCTCTTAATTGATGGAGTGCATTTAACATGTTAATAGAGGAATCTTTTTCTGAGATGTAAATCATTTCTATGGTGATTTCTGGAGATTGTCCTTTCTTTGTTGGCAATGGATTACTTCCTGTAGGGCTTGCTTGCATGTTTAAAGTTTTTCTCCTTACTGTGTTTTGCTTTCGAACCTGTTCTACATATTGAGAACCCATGGATCTTGTGTTGGTTGGCATGTTGATGGGAGTGTATTCCAGATTGAAAGTAGATCTGTACTTTAGCTTAGTTTAGTAATATGCAGCTATCTAACCTGAGGGTGGGCAAGATGGGCGCGTCTCCGGAGGAACCTGGAGGCGGGGCTTGGCTCCCAGGGGCGGCGGAGGTGGCGTGCGGCGAGGGGGTTGGCTCCTAGGGGTGGCGGAGGTGGTGTGCCGCGAAGGGGACCCTCCCAGGGGCCTGGAACCGGCGCCAATGACCTTCACCAGCTATCTAACCTAGGGTGTCACCCACTTTTTAAGTCATAAAATCTCTCACTTGTTTAGGACTTTCAGAGCTACAGTCAGTGTTTTAAGTGAGAAACCTCTGAATTCAATCAGACTACAAAAGGTACCATGTATGTCCTTCTGTGACCTCTCTTTACTTTGATGATGATAGATGAAATCTCTATGTTTTACATTTCATGGGGTAGAAAATGATATATTTCCATATCACCCACCCATCTTAAGTCATGCTTTCTCCCTCTTGTTATTAACACTCTTTTCATTCAAATTCCTGCTGATTTAGTCTTTTGAAGACAACAGGCAGTGTTCTCAGGGAGAAACCTCCTGAAATCAATAGGACTCTAAAAGGTACAGTATATATCTTTCTGTGACTTCTCTGTACTTTGATGATCATAGATGAATTCTCTATATGTTTTACACTTCTTGGAGTAGAAAAGGATATAAGTCCATATCACACACAGATCTTAAGTCATGATTTATCCCATAGTTATTAATCCTTTTTTCATTCAAATTCCTGCTGATTTAGGCATTTCAGGCCAAGAAGCAGTGTTTTCAGCAAGAAACCTCAACTCAATCAGACTCCAAAGGATGGAGTATATATCTTTCTGTGTCTTCTCTCTACTTTGATAATCATAGATGAAATCTCTCTATGTTTTACACTTAATGGAGTAGAAAAGTATATAAGTCCATATCACCGAAAGATCTTAAGTCATGATTTCTCACACTTGTTATTAACCATTTTGTCTCTCCAATTCCTGCTGATTTAGGCATTTCAGGCCAACAGGCAGTGTGTTCAATGTGAAACTTCCTGAATTCAATCAGACTACAAACTCTGCAGTATATATATTTCAGTGACTTCTCTGTATTTTGATGATCATAGATGAAATCTTATTTTACACTTTATTAACAATTTTTTCATTCAAATTCCTGTTGATTTAGGCCTTTCAGGCTAACAGGTACTCTCTTCTGTGAGAAACCTCCTGAATTCAATCACACTACAAAGTATGCAGTATTAACTTTCTGTGACATCTCTGTACTACATGATCATAGATGAAATCTCTCTATGTTTTACACTTCAAGGTGTATAGAAAGATATAAGTCCATATCACCCACAGATCTTAAGTCATGATTTCTACCACTATTTACTAACCATTTTTTCATTCAAATTCCAGCTGATTTAGGCCTTTTAGGCCAGCAGGCAGTGTTTTCAGCAAGAAACCCCCTGAATTAAATCAGACACCAAAGGGTGCAGTACAAATCTTTCAATGACTTCTCTGCACTGATGATCATAGATGCAATCTATGTTCTAAATCATGGAGTAGAAAAGGATATAAGTCCATAACAACCAGAGAACTTAAGTCATGATTTCTCCCACTTGTTATTAATGTTTTATCATTCAAATTCCTGCTGATTATGGCCTTTCAAGCCAACTGTAAGTGTTTTCAGGGAGAAACCTCCTGAATTCAATGAAACACCAAAGTGTGCACTATATATCTTTCTGTGACTTCTCTGTACTTTGGTGATCATAGATGAAATCTATGGATTACACTTCATGGGGTAGAAAAAGATATAAGTCCATATTGCCCACAGATCTTATGTCATGAGTTATCCCACTTGTTATTAACCCTTTTTTCTTTCAAATTCCTGCTGATTTAGGCCTTTCAGGTGAACAGGCAGTGTTTCCAGCAAGAAACCTTCTGAATTCAATCACACTCTAAAGGTTGCAGTATGTATCTTTATGGATCTTTCCTTACCTGATGTTTATAGATGAAATTTCTCTCTGTTTTACACTTCATGTAGTAGAAAAGGATATAAGTCCATATCACCCACAGAACTTAAGTCATGATTTCTCCCACTTGTAATTAACGCTTTTACCATTCAAATTACTGCTGATTAGGGCCTTTCAGACCAACAGAAATCTTTTCAGGGAGAAACCAAGTGAATTCAATCAGACTACAAAGGGTGCAGTATATATCTTTCAGTGACTTCTCTGTACTTTGATGATAACATGAAATCAGTCCCTATTCACACTTCATGGGGTAGAAAAGGATATAACTCCATATAACCCACAAATCTTAACTCATGATTTCTCCAACTTATTATTAACCCTCTTTCAATTCAAATTCTTGCTGATTTAGGTCTCTCAGGCCAACAGGCAGTGTTTTCAGCGAGAAACCTCCTAATTTCAATCAGACTCCAAAAGTTGTGGTATATATCTTTCTGTGACTTCTCTGTACTTTGATGATCATAGATGAAATCTCTCTATGTGTTACAATTCAAGGGGTTAGAAAAGGAAATATGTCCACCACCCACAGATTATTTCATGATTTCTCCCACTTGTTATTAACCATATTTTCATTCAAATTAATGCTGTTTTATGCCTCTCAGGCCAACAGGCAGTGTTTGAAGCGAGAAACCTACTGATTTCAATCAGACTCCAAAAGTTGTGGTATATATCTTTCTGTGACTTCTCTGTATTTGATGATCATAGATGAAATGTCTCTTGTTTTTATACTTCATGGTGTCAAAAGGGTATAAGTCCATATCACCCACAGTTCTTAAGTCATAATTTTTACCACTTGTTATTAACACTTTTTTAATTCAAAATCCTACTCATTAGGACTTTCAGCCATAAGTCTGTGTTTTCAGGGAGAAAACTCCTGAATTCAATTAGACTCCGAACATCACTTTATATATCTCTCTGTGACTTCTCTTTACTTTGATGATCATAGATGAAATCACACTGTGTTTTCTACTTCATGGCGTAAAAAGTGATATAAGTCCATATACTCACAGATCATATTCAATATTTCTCCCACTTGTTATTATCCTTTAAGAGTGCAGATTTCAAGGACAGGTATTTTTTTCATTCAAATTCCTGCTGAATTATGCCTTTCAGGCCAACAGGCAGTGTTTGAAGCAAGAAACCTCCTGAATTCAATCACACTCCAAAGGGTGCAGTGTATATCTTTCTGTGACTTTTCTGTACTTTGATGATCATAGATGAAATCTCTCTATGTATTACAATGCAAGGGTTAGAAAAGGAAATATGTCCATCACCCACAGATATTATGTCATGATTTCTCCCACTTGTTATTAACCATATTTTCATTGAAATTAATGATGTTTTAGGTTTTCAGGCCAACAGGCCGTGTTTTCAGCAAGAAACCTCCTGAATTCAATCAGACAGCAAAGGTGGCTGTATATATCTTTCTGTGACTTCTCTGTATTTGATGATAATAGATGAAATCTCTCTATGTTTTACTCTTTATAGGCTACAACATATATAATCCATATCATCCACAGATTTTAAGGCATGAATTCTCCCGCTGTTATTAACCCTTTTTTTATTTAAATTCCTGCTGATTTAGGCCTTTCAGGCCAAAAGGCAGTGTTTTCAGTGAGAAACCTCCTGATCAATCAGACTATAAAGGTGCTGTATATATATATATATATTTGTGACTTCTCTGTACTTTGATGATCATATGTGAAATCTCTCTATGTTTTACACCTCATGGGGTAAAAGGATATAGGTCCATAATACAACAGATTTTAAGTCATGATTTCTCCCACTTGTTATTAACGCTTTTTTCATTCAAATACCTGTTGATTTTGGACTTTCATGCCAACAGGCGGTGTTTACAGCGATAAAGCTTCTGAATTCAATCACACTCCAAAGGGTTCAGTATATATCTTTCTCTGACTTCTCTGTACTTTGATGATCATAGATGATATCCCTCTATGTTCTACACTTCATGGTGTAGAAAAGGATATAAGTCCATATCACCCACAGATCTTAAAACATGATGATAGGTTGTCCCCCCCTTTTGTCTTCTTTTTAAGATTGGAGATTTCAAAGACAGGTATGCTAAAATGGGAGAATGTCCTTAGCTGGATTTTCCTTCAGAGAGATGCAGGGGGAGAATGAAGTGAAATGGTAAGGTGAATCAGGTTTTATGGAAGGCGGGCTAATAGAGTATATAAAGAGTGTGCAAACAAGGAGAAGGATTCAATTCAGGATTCGATTCAGATTGGAGATTCGAATATGGAGACTGGATAGAGAGAGGTTCAGTGCAGGAGAGATGGGAATCGGCCATCTTGTAACGCTGTGAGCCATAATAGCTTGGCCATGTGGCCACCAGGGGCCTGCAAATCTTGGCTGGCCCAGGCTGGCAGCATGTATGTTGAATGCATTTAAGGAGTTTGCAGATTTGAAATCCGTGTTGTGGTTTGTTTGGCTGAGTTTGATTTGTGTCTGAAAGAGGCTGTGCAAAAGTTAGGCCTGAGAAGAACATGAACTTTGCTGTTTGGTCACCATGGAGTTCCTGCTACCTGAAGGTGACAAGGAGTAGCCAGCATGGAAGACAGGGAGGAGCAGTCAAAGGAACATGTCTTCAAGTACCTGGAGATGAACTCTGTCTGGACTTTGGTGAGATGATCAGGACTGAGAGACTGCGGGTATTTGGGCAATCTAGGAAAAGGACTTTGGACAATGCTGAGAAAGGTTTTGGACAATGTTAAAGCAATCTTAGTCTTACATGTTTTCTTTTGTAGTAATTAGAAAATCACTGTTAGAAATAAATTAGTCTGCACTGATAGTCTTGCATTGGTTTGGTATTTTGTTGAGAAGGCTGGGGATGGTGGTAAGAACCCAGGAGTGGAAAGTTTCAACTGTGTTTTAAAGATTTTCTTTTTAGGTCTGAAAGAGGGAAAGAAAGCAGAGAGAAGCTGGTAGCTGATGTATGCATATCAATGGTAAAGTTGATCAGTGAAAATGCTAATGAAGAGTGTGTAGCCAGCTTTGTAGAGAGCAGCAGGTAGATAGGTGTAAACAGTTAAAGTTAGTCAGAAAGTCTTCTTTTTACCCTGTTTCAATGACTTCTCCCAATTGTTGTTAACCCTTTTTTCATTCAATTTCCTGCTGATTTTAGGCCCTTTTAGGCCAACAGGCAGTGTCTTCAGCTAGAAAACTCCTGAATTCAATCATAATTGAAAGGGTGCAGTACATATCTAACTGTGACTTCTCTGTATTTGATGATCATAGATGAAATATACCTATGTTTTACACTGATGGGGTAGAAAAGGAAATAAGTGCATATCATCCACAGACCTTAAGTCATGATTTCTCCTACTTGTTATTAACCCTTTTTTCATTCAAGTTCCTGCTGATTTAGGCCTTTCAACCAACAGGCAGTGTCTTCAATGAGAAGCCTCCTGAATTCAATCAGACTACAAAGGGTGCAGTATATACCTTTCTGTAACTTCTCTGTATTCTAATGATCATAGATGAAATCTCTCTATGTATTACACTACCTGTGTTAGAAAAGTATATAAGTCCATATCACTCAAATATATTAAGTCATGTTTTCTCCCACTTGTTATTAACCCTTTTTTTCATTCAAATTCCTGCTGATTTATGCCTTTCAGGCAAACAGGTAGTGTTTTCAGGGAGAAACCTCCTGAATTCAGTCAAACGCCAAAGTTTGCAGTATGTATCTTTATGGATATTTCCTTACGTTGATGTTTATAGATGAAATCTCTCTCTGTTTTACACTTCATGGAGTAGAAAAGGATATAGATCCCTATCACCCACAGATTTTAAGTCATGACTTCTCCCACTTGTTATTAACGCTTTTTTCATTCAAATTCCTGCTTATTTAGGCCATTGAGGTCAAAAGACAGTGTTTAAAGCGAGAAACCTCCTGAATTCAATCACACTCCAGAGGGTGCAGTATATATCTGTCTGTGACTTCTCTTTACTTTGATGATTATAGATGAAATCTCTCTATGTATTATACTACATGAGGTAGAAAAGGATATAAAAATATCACCCACAAATCTTAAGTCATGATTTCTTCCCGTTGTTATTAAACATTTTTATTTTCAAATTCCTACTTTTATAGGGCTTTCAAGCAAACAGGCAGTGTTTTCAGGGAGAAACCTCCTGATTTAAATCAGACTCCTAAGGGTGCAGTATCTTTATGTGACTTCTGTACTTTGATGATCATAGATGAAATCTCTTATGTTTTACACTACCTGTGTTTTAAAAGTATATACGTCAATATCACCCATAGATATTAAGTCATATTTTCTCCCACTTGTTATTAACCCATTTTTTCATTCAAATTCCTGCTGATTTATGCCTTTCAGGCAAACAGGTAGTGTTTTCAGGGAGAAACCTCCTGAATTCAGTCAAACTCCAAAGGTTGCAGTATACATCTTTCTCTGAATACTCTGTACTTTGATGATCATAGATGAAATCTCTCCATGTATTAAACTACCTGTGTTAGAAAAGGATATAAGTCCATATCACACACAGATATTAAGTCATGATTTCTCCCTCTTTATTAACACTTTTTTCATTCAAATTCCTGGTGATTAAGGCCTTCAGGCCAAAAAGGCAGTGTTTTCAGCATGAAAACTCCAAATTCAATCAGACTCCAAAGGGTGCAATATATATCTTTCTGTAACTTGTCTGTACTTTGATGATCATAGATAAAGTCTCTCTATATTTTCCACTTCATAGAGTAAAAAACGATATAAGTCCATATCACCCACAGATCTTAAGTCAAGATTTATACCACTTGTTATTAATCATTTTTTTCATTCAAATTCCTGCTGATTTAGGCCTTTCAAGCCAACAGACTGAGTTTTCAAAGAGAAACCTTCTGAATTCAATCACACTCCAAAGGGTGAAGTATTTATCTCTATGTTGATGTTTATAGATGAAATCTCTCTCTGTTTTACATTCATGGAGTAGAAAAGGATATAGGTCCATATCACCCACAGAAATTAACTCATGACTTCTCCCACTTGTTATTAACCCTTTTTCATTCAAATTCCTGCTTATTTAGGCCTTTGAGGTCAAAAGGCAGTGTTTAAACTCAGAAACCTCCTGAATTCCTCACTCTCCAAAGGGTGCAGTATATATCTTTTTGTGACTTCTCTTTACTTTGATGATCATAGATCTAATCTCTCTATGTATTATACTACATGAGGTAGAAAAGGGTATATCCATATCACCTACAGATCTTAAGTCATGATATCTCCCCGTTGTTATTAACCCTTTTTATATTCAAATTCCTGCTGATTTAGGGCTTTCAAGCAAACAGGCAGTGCATTCAACAAGAAACCTCCTGAATTCAATTAGACTCCAAAGGGTGAAGCATATATCTTTCTGTGAATTCTCTTTTCTTTGATGATCATAGGTAAAATCTATGTTTTACACTTCATGGCGTAGAAAAGGATGTAAGTCCATATCACCCACAGATCTTAAGTCATGATTTCTCCCACTGTTATTAATCCTTTTCTCATTCAATTACCTGCTGATTTATGCATCAGGCCAACAGGCAATTTTTTCAGTGAGAAACCTCTTGAATTCATCCGATTTCCAAAGGTACAGTAGATATCTTTCTGTGATTTCTCTTTACTTTGATGATCATAGATGAAATCTCTCTATGTTTTATACTTCATGGTGTAAAAAAGGATATAACTCCATATCGGCCACAGTTCTTAACTCATGATTTCTACCACTTGTTATTAATACTTTTTTCATTCAAGTTCTTCTTTTTTTAAGCCTTTCAGGCAATAAGACAGTGTTTACAGGGAGTCAACTTCTGAATTCAATCAGACTCCAAAGGGTGCAGTATATATCTTTCTGTGACTTCTCTGTATTTGATGATCATAGATGTAATCTCTCTATATTTTACACTTTATCGGGTACAAAAGTATATAGTCCATATCATCCACAGACCTTAAGTCATGATTTCTCGTATTTGTTATTAACCCTTTTTTCATTCAAATTCCTGCTGATTTAGGCCTTTCAGACCAACAGGCATTGTTTTCAGGGAGAAACCTCCTGAATTAAATCAGACTCCAAAGGATGTTGTATATATCTTTCTGTGACTTCTCTGTACTTTGATGATCACAGATGATATCTGTGTTTTACACTTCATGGAGTAGAAAAGGATATAAATCCATATCACCCTCACATCTTAAATCTTGATTTCTCCCACTTGTTATTTACCCGTTTTTCATTATTATTCTGCGGATTTAAACCTTTTATGGCAAACACACAGTTCTTTCAGTGAGAACCCTCCTGAATTCAATCAGACTCCAAGTGTGCAGTATATATATTTATGGAACTTCCCTGTACGTTGATGTTTATAGATGGATTTCTCTCTGTTTTTCACTTCATGGGGTGGAAAATACATAAGTCCATTTCACCCACATATCTTAAGTCACTTCTGCAACTTGTTATTAACCATTTT
Source organism: Uropsilus gracilis (assembly GCA_004024945.1). NCBI lineage: Eukaryota > Metazoa > Chordata > Mammalia > Eulipotyphla > Talpidae > Uropsilus > Uropsilus gracilis. Next base: position 4,476 of record PVHY01029733.1, on the reverse strand, counting down.
TTTTTCATCCAAATTCCTGATGATTTAGGCCTTTCAAGCCACCTGGAAGTGTTTTCAGGAAGAAACCTCCTAAATTCATTAGACTCCAAAGGTTGTAGTATATATCTTTCTGTGATATCTCTATAATTTGATGATCATAGATGAAATCTCTCTCTTCTTTACACTTCATGGGGTAGAAAAGGATATAAGTCCATATCACCCACAGATCTTAAGTCATGATTTCTCCCAGTTATTATTAACCTTTCTTCATTCAAATTCCTGCTTATTCAGTCCTTTCAGGGCAACAGGCATTGTTTTCAGTCAGAATATTCCCGAATTCAATCAGACTGCTAAGATTGCATTATATATCTTTCGGTGACTTTGATAGACATAGATGAAAAATCTCTATGTTTTACACTTCATGGGGTACAAAATGATATATGTCCATATCACACATAGATCTTAGTCATGAACGTCCTACTTGTTATTAACCCTATTTTCATACAAATTCTGCTGATTTAGGCCTTTTAGGCCAACACGCAGTGCTTTCAGTGAGAACCCTCCTGAATTCAATTAGACTCCAAAGGGTGCAGTATATATCTGCCTGTGACTTCTCTATAATTTGATGATCATAAATGAAATCTCTCTATGTTTACACTACATGGAGTAGAAAAGGATATAGTCCATATCACCCACAGATCTTAAGTCATGATTTCTTCCACTTGTTATTAACCCTTATTTAATTCAAAATCCTGCTGATTTAGGACTTTCATGCCATAAGGCAGTGTTTTCAGTCAGAAAACACCTGAATTCAATCACACTCCTAAGATTGCATCATATGTCTTTCTGTGACTTCTCTTTATTTTGATTATCATAAATGAAGTTTCTCTGTTTTCTACTTCATGGCGTAGAAATGGATATAAGTCCATGTCAGCCACTGATTTTAGTCATGGTTTGTCCCACTTGCATTAACCCTTTTTTCATTCAAATTCCTGCTGATATAGGCCTTCAGGATGGCAGGCATATTTTTCAGTGAGAAACCTCCTGAATTCAATCAGATTCCAAAGGGTGTATCTTTCTGTGGATATATCTTTCTGTGACTTCTCTGTATATATATATATATATATATATATATATATGTTTCTGTGACTTGTCTGTACTTTAATGGTCATAGATGAAATCTATGTTTTATACTTCATGGAGTTGAAAATGATATAAATCCATATCAACAATTGATCTTAAATCATGATTTCTCCCACTTGTTAACACTTTTTTCATTCAAATTCTGCTGATTTGGGCCCTTCAGGACAAGACACAGTACATTCAGTGAGAAACCTCCTGAATTCAATCAGACTCCTATGGTGTTATATATATATATTTATGGAACATCACTGTACGTTGATGTTTATAGATGAAATCTCTCTCCGTTTTTCACTTGAATGGATAGAAAATATGTAAGTCCCTATTACCCACATATCTTAAGTCATGATTTCTCAAACTTGTTATTAACCGTTTTTTTTCATTCAAATTATGGCTGATTTAGGCCTTTCAAGCCAATTGGAAGTGTTTTCAGGGAGAAACCGCCTGAATTCAATTTGAGTCCAAAGGGTGCAGTATATATCTTTCAGTGAATTCTCTATAATTTGATGATCATAGATGAAATTTCTCTCTGTTTTACACTTCATGGAGTAGAAAAGGATATAAGGCCATATACCCACAGATCTTAAGTCATGATTTCTCCCATATGTTATTAACCATTTTTCATTCAAAATCCTGCTGATTTAGGCTTTTAAGGCCACTCTGCATTGTTTTCAGGGAGAAACCTACTGAATTCAGTCAGATTCCAAAGGGTGCAATGTATATCTTTCTGTGACTTCTCTAAAATTTGATGATCATAGATGAAATCTCTCTATGGTTTACACTTCGTGTAGTAGTAAAGGATATAAGGCCCTATCACCCACAGATTTTAATTCATGATTTCTCCCACTTGTTATTAACCCTTTTTTCATTTAAATTCCTGCTCATTTATGCCTTTAATTTTCACTGGCTGTGTTTTCAGAGAGAAATCTTCTGAATTGAATCACATTCCAAAGGGTGCAGTATATATCTTTATGGAACTTCCCAGTACGTTGATGTTTATAGATGAAATCTCTCTATGCTTTACACTTGAAGGAGTAGAAATGGGTATAAGTCCATAGCACCCACAGATCTTAAGTCATGATTTCTCCCACTTGTTACTAACCCTTTTTCATTCAAATTCCTGATGCTTTAGGCCTTTCAAGCAAACTGGAAGTGTTTTCAGGAGAAACCTCCTGAATTCAATTAGACCCTAAAGGGTACAATATATATCTTTCTGTGACTTCTGTGTAATTTGATATTCATAGATGATATCTCTCTCTGTTTTACAATTCATGGGTTAGAAAAGGATATAAGTTTATATCACCCACATATCTTATATCATGATTTCTCTGACTTGTTATTAACCCTTTTTTCTTTCAAATTCCTGCTGATTTAGGCCTTTCAACCCAACGGGCAGTGTATTCAGTGAGAAACCTCCATAATTCAATCAGGCTACAAAGGGTGCAGTATATATCTTGCTGTGACTTCTCTGTACTTTGATGATCATAGATGAAGTCTATGTTTACACTTCATGGTTTAGAATAGGATATATTCCGTATCACCCACAGATCTTAAGTCATGTTCTCTCCCACTTTTTATTAACCCCTTTTTCATTCAAATTCCTGCAGATTTCTGCCTTTTAGGCCAAAGGGCAGTGTTTTCAGCAAGAAACCTTCTGAATTCAATTACATTCCAAAGTGTGCAGTATATATCTTTATGGAAGCTTCTGTACCTTGATGTTTAGAGATGAAATCTCTCTATGGTTTACACTTCTTGTAGTAGAAAATGATATAAGTCCATAGCACCCACAGATCTTAAGTTATGATATCTCCAAGTAGTTATTAACCGAATTTTCCATTAAAATTCCTGCTGATTTAGGCCTTTCATGCCATAAGACAGTGCATTCAGGGAGAAAACTCCTGAATTCAATCAGATTCCTATAATTTCATTATATATCTTTATGAGATCTGTGTACTTTGATGATCATAGACGAAATGTATGTTTTACATTTCATGTGGTATTAAAGGATGTATGTCCATATCACTCACAGATCTTAAGTCATGATATCACCCACTTGTTATTAACACTTTTTTCATTCAAATTCCTGCTGATTTAGGCCTTTCAGGTCAAGGGCTATGTTTTCAGTGAGAAACCTTCTGAATGCAATACACTTCAAATGGCACTGTATGTATCTTTAAGGAACTTCCCTGCATGGTTATGTTTATAGATGTAATCTCTGTTTTTCATTTCATGGGTAGAAAAGGATATAAGTCCATATCACTCACTGATCTTAAGTCTTTAATTCTTGCACTTGTTGTTAAACCTTTTTTCATTCAAATTCCTGCTGATTTAGCCCTTTTCAGCCAACAGGAAGTGTTTTCAGGGAGAAACCTCCAGAATTCAATCAGACTACAAAGGGTGCAGTATATATCTTTCAGTGACTTCTCTGTATTGGATGATCATAAAAGAAATCTCTCTGCTTTACACTTTATGGGGTACAAAAGGATATAATCCATATCATACACAGAGTTAAGTTATGAAAGCTCCCACTTGTTATTAGCCCTTTTTTCATTCAAATTCCTGCTGATTTAGGCCTTTCAGTCCAAAAGGCAGAGTGTTCAGCGAGAAACCTCCTATTCAATCAGACTGTAAAAGGTGCTGTATGTATATATATATATTTTTTTTTGAGACTGTATATATATATATATATACAGGTGCTGTATATATATATTTTTTTTGATTTATATATATATATATATTTTTTTTTTTTTGAGACTTCTCTGTACTTTGATGATCAATACGTGAAATCTCTCTATGTTTTACCCCTAATGGGGTAGAAAAGAATATGTCCATATCGCCCACAGATCTTAAGTCATGATTCCTCCCACTTGTTGTTAATGCTTTTTTTCATTCAATTTCCTTCTAATTTAGGCCTTTGACGTCAATAGGCATTGTATAAAGTGAGAAACCTTCTGAATTCAATGACTCTCCAAAGGGTTCAGTGTATATCTTTCTGTCATTTCTCTCTATTTTGAAGATCATAGGCAGTGTTTAAAGCAAGAAACCATCTGTTTCAGTCACACTCCAAAGGGTGCAGTATGTTTCTTTATGGAACATACCTATACGTTGATGTTTACAAATGAAATTTCTCTATGTTTTACACTTCATGGAGTAGAAAAATGTATGTCCATATCACCCACAGATCTTAAGTCATGATTTCTCCCTGTTGTTATTAACCCTTTTTATATTCAAATTCCTGCTGATTTAGGGCTTTCAAGACAACAGGCAGTTTTTCAGGGAGAAACCTCCTGTATTCAATCAGACCCCAAAGGGTACAGTATATATCTTTATGTGACTTCTATGTACTTTGATGATCAT
>PVHY01029732.1:0-14027 GCA_004024945.1 Uropsilus gracilis | reverse complement strand
GGCTCTAGCTTTCATTTTCTGACATACTTCACTGAACAGTCACCTTGAGGTCCATTCATTTTGTACCACAAGGTACTGTGGATCCCTGTTTGCTTCCCTGTTGCTGCCCTTTGAGGATGAAGAGTTGATTGAAGCACAAGTTGCCTATTGCTTTCTTCTTAGTTGGGGGTAACTCTGTTCAGCACATTGGGGGGTATCTCATCACAGGCTGAATGCAGTGTCCACCCAGCACTGGCATTGTTGGTCAGCTCCTTCTGAAGAAGCAATTTATTCCATGAGGAAGATGTCCTCATAGATAGGGCAGCAGCCTTTGGGAAAGAAGTCACACTGCCACAGACCAGTGTCACGACCTTGGTCAGTATCCTGGGCATGTCCATCAATGTGCTTCAGATGAGAGGTGGCTTCCTGCCCAGCCGGCAGGGGTCCTGCTTACAATGAAGGCTGCGTTGGGGAAGCAAAGGTGAGGCTATTATGAAGGCCATTCTAACTCACCTTGGCCAAGAGCCCTGCCCACTAGAGGATTTCTGCCTTCAGTGTCCAGTGCATTCTTTGCTCAAAGGCTGTTTTGTGCTGATGGCACATTTCGTGGTTGGCAGAAGCAGTAGGAAGCAAGTGGTCTCTTTGGCCCCACAAACCTAGCAGGCAGCTACATGTTTCTTGCAGATGCTCATCTTCAGATTCAGCTATTTGCCAGCTGGGACACTTGGTTTAGAAAACCAGATAGTTGACCACAAACTTACCTCTTGGACATGAATCTCTGGATCCAGAGGTGATCACAGAGTCCCCTGCTATGGGCAGATTCCTCCTGATGGAGTCTCCGAGAACAAGTTTTCTGAGCAACCATGGCTGAACTCTTGAGAGGAAGCCATCACTGGCCTTTTCTGCCTGTGGAGGGAAACTGAGGGCCAGTCCTCCTTCCTCCACAGGTGTTTCTCTGGGGTGATGGGAGTCATGGCTTAGAATAAGCTGCAGGGGGGAAGGGATGCCTCAGGAGTATTGCTTATTCTCATTTATTCCTCCATACCTCATCTTGTTCACAAGGATATTTGGGGGCAGATAGAGAACCATGGGCAGCACAAGAGAATAAAAGAAAAAAAAAGAAAGCAACTTGCAGCAAAGGAAAAAGAGTGGGAGAAATATGAAGGTTGTGGGGTAACATCAGAGCCCAGGAGGTATTCTCTAAAGGCTTTGTAAAAATGGTTCATTGCGGTTGTTTAATATCATTCTTTGTGAGGGGGTCACAGATACTTTCCCTTGCTCCCAATACCCCCATCTCCACCCCAGGGGCTGCAGGGGTCAACTCTGAGTTGCAAGAAAGGTGCTTCTCTCCTCCCTCACTTCTCAGGCCTCCTGATCTCCTGCTCCCACAGAAGTAGGTGCATTGCTAATGACTCCTCAGCTGAAGGAAGCTGCCCTCTGGTAAACATCTGGACTAAAAGAATCAGGACAAGTGCAGGACTAAGAGTCTGGCATAGGTGAGCTGGCCCAGTTGCCCAGAAGAGGAAGCCAAGCTTCAGAGAGATAAATATTTTATAAAGGCATTCAATTTCTTAGACAGCAGTAAGCCCAGGTTTGTGTTATGTGGAGGGACAAGGTGGACAGAACAGGATCCTGGCAGGTGCCACCTGGAAGTCTTAATTAAATTCCATGGGTTTAAGACAGAATATTATCTCCCCACCTTCTCCAAAGCCAGAATCAGGGAAGGGAAGTAATGTCTATTCTGGCTCAAAACACGAAGTCATCCTGACCCTTTCTCCCCTCAACCACTCAGCTGCTAAGGCTGCACAGGAACATACCTGGGAGAGGAGCTTGGCTAGGTTCCAGAGGGCAGAGGATTGCAGCAAAGAGAGCTCAGCTCTCAGCTGTCACTTCCAGAGGCAACCTGCTGGGAAAGGAGGGAGCGACTCACAGATGACCGGTCCACTGGCAATACAAAATGTGATGTCTACAGACCTCTGTCCTCGTTTTCCAGGAGGCAGTTCGACCTCTGGGTTGGTTGTTATCCTCTGGGTACAGCAGTGCCATCTGGGAAGACGGCTGCTATGTTGGAGCTTGGGGGTCTTTGAGTACATCTTTCTTCTTTTTCTGGGGAAATGTCTACATTAGTGGCTCCCAGTATCTGGTCTCAAGAACCCTTTCACTGTTAGAAGTTAGGGAGGATCCCCCAAAAAGCTTGTCGATATTTTCCATATTAGAAACTAGCAAGATGTTAAATATATCAGCCTAGGACCAGCTCATGTCCTGATCCTGCCCGCCCAGGGTTCTGTGACTGCTGGGATGTCTTGCCTTTCACAAGGACATGGCCTGGCAGACCTTGTGCACTAAAGTTACAGGTCAGTGGTGGGGTCTTGAGTCTGAGATAACCTGGTTTCTGCAGTTAAAATGCTAACCCACTTAAAAAAATAATAATGAGCTTATTACATTTACCATATAGTACATGTACCATAATGAGTGTTTTTTTTTAATAAATAACTTTATTTTTTCAAAAGAAAAAAGTACTTTACAAAGAAGATTGGCCTTTTTGCATTTACGAACTACTATTGTTGCTAGGACTCAGAAATTTGACTCAGAAGCCATGATTTTGCAGGAATTCTACCAAAAGCATCTCAGACTCCCTTCCCCACTCAGCACTAGATTATATTTAGATACATTTTAATGGATTTTCTTGGATGCTTAATGCCAGCATCTACACTTCCAATTAATGAAGTGTCAACTCTGCAGTTCCTGCAGGCTAATAGATTTACCTTCCAAGATGTGCTTTGGCCCATTCTAATTAATGACATGACCTTCTGCTATGGGATATGGAAGCTTCTAGAACAAGAAGGAAGTGTATTGTTCACTTACCTGCATGGTGTGGGTGGTTGCTAGAGCCAGCTCTTAGCAGCAGAATCTGTTGGCACCAGGGTTAGAAACCAGAGCACCTGAGAGACATGTGAGAACACAGAGAAAAAGGAGAAAGAGAGGAAATTTGTAAACCAGAGCAGTTTTTAGTTTCAGGGACTATCAAACATACCAAATGACAAAATATCTGTCATTGTGGTCTTTGGGATATGCTTTGAGGAAGTCTGTTCTGGCTGTTACTGGAGTTCTCCCTCAAGCCCTCTGGCCTCCACAAACCTGGGAAGTGAGTCTTGCCTTCTGGTGGGCTGTGAGATCTTCTCACAACCCTGACTAGCTGGGCCATGCTCCTGCATCTCCTATTGTTGTTCTGCCCCTACTAACTTCCCTGAGTATATGCAATTTTCTCCCTCATCTTTTAAAAATCATGTTGTTATTAATTGTGGTAAAATGCACCTGTATAAAATGTACCTTAACCATCATTAAGTGTATGGCTCAGCATAAGCCAACCATCACCTCCATCCACCTCCAGCAGTTTTCATCTTGTAAAACTGAAATCCAATAAACCATAAAATAATTCGTCATTTTCCCCTTTCCTCCAGCTCCTGCAACCATCATTTGCTTTCTGTTTCTATGAATTGGTTAGGTACTTCATATGGGTGGCATCATATAGCATTTGTCTTTTTGTAATGTTATTTCATTTAGCATAATGTCTGTGAGTTCATCTTTGTTGTAGCATATGTCAGTATTGCCTTCTTTTTTAAAGGCTGAATAATGTTCTACTGCAATACCTACGTCTATATATTGCATATCTATCTATCTATCTACCTACCTACACATATTACATTTTGCTTATTGATTTGTCTGTACACTTGGGTTGCTTTCATCTTTTGGTTATTTTGAATAATATTATTACAAATGTAAGTGTCCACATGAATCTGAGGCACTACTTTCCATTCTTGTGGTATATCCATAGAAACAGAATTATTGAGTCATATGTCTAATTATACTTGCAATTTTTTGAGGACCTGCCATATTGTTTTCATAGTGCTTCACCATTTTGCTTTCTTGCCAATAGTGCACAAAGTTCCAAATTTCCCCACATCCTTGCTAATACGTGTTGTTTTCTGCTTTCTGATGGCAGCTATCAGTCATTACTGTATCCTTCACAAAGCACATGGTCTAGTGCCTGGTTCAAGGGATGGCCACAATGAGTGGTTTTTGAATAGAATGTCCTTTTGTTTCTTTACGAAATGAATCATCTTTCCTTCTCATCAGTCTCCTCAATCTCAACAAGCCATTCTTGTCATTATATGGCAGTGACCTTGTACCTGTAAACAGTACCTCCTGATACATCCTGTCCATGCATGGGGAAGTTGGACAAAGTAAAAAAAATTGATCTTTCCCTAAACAATCTGGACAATCATGTTGGAACCTGATCATCACAATTTAAAACTTATTTGAAAAATGGGCTTGAGCTTGAGGCATTAGGCATAAAAATTCTGGAAAGGAGGGAGAGTAGGGCACAGAGAGACTGTATTTTGTAAGCATTTAAGCCTATTAACAACACTATGTGGTTTTGCTGGGAGCCTGCCCCTGACTTGGCATGACAACGAAGGTTCTGTGCAGCTCATCTTCTTTGCTGTGACCCAAGATTTAATATCACCACTGTAAATCAAAGCACTGCTACCGGCATAGCCTTCCAGGCAAGCATGGCCCTATAGCTTCTTCACTGCTTACTGCTCATGGCACACTGGTTCTAGCTCAGTTTGTTTCCTCTGTGTGTGTGTGTGTGTGTGTGTGTATGCATGTGTTTTCAAGGAGGGAGCATACCTGGGAGATTCTCCCTACTTCCTGCAACAACCCCCAGGCAAGCCTTGATTTCCCACATCCATTTGACCACACAACTGATTTTCAGCAACTCCCACTGACTTGAAGAGGAATGCACTTTGGAAAGACTGGTCTGGACCTTTTCACGTGGAAAGGACCATCCTGGGATGAACTTTCTGTGACTGTAAAAGCTCAGTGGAGATATCAATAAGCTGGGAGGAACCACACAAGAGGGAAGAAAGCAATTAAACAGCTCAGCCTAGCAAATGTATTTCAAGAGAAAGGTGCCTACTGAAAAGGTTTGGATGCCAGGCTACAGGACAAGACTTACAGGAGGAAGCATGGTCTCCTGAGTTTTGCAAATTGTTGCCCACACCAGGGTTCCACAGCTGTCGCCTAGGCAGGAGATTATCTAGCAGGATGCATGTTGTCTTCACGCCTTGCTCAGGTCAGTGGTTGTCAAACTGCAGCATGCTGAGAGCTGGCACACACCATGCTGGGTTCTTCCGGGTTTTGTTGAGTATGTCACAGAAGGAACCCAAGAATATTCATTTCTAACTAGCCTGAGGTGAAACTGATGTGGTTGACCTGGGGACAACTGTTTGAGTAGTCCGTCAGAAATACTTTCATCTCTGACCCTTTGTTCACCAACAGTTTCTGCCCTGATGGACATAAAGAGGACACAGATGTTGGGGAGACTTTAAATGGACTTTGAGAGAAAGATGGCTGCTCTCAGCACCCTCACTCATTAGTGTCTCAGTTTCCTCTCAGAAATGGCTTGGGCAAGGTCAGGGCTTGCAAATGCCAGCCTTAGCTGTCTGGGTAGCCAATGAAAATGAATGAAGCAAGCTTGGACCCGAGGTAGATTCAGCTCCTGTCATGCGGTGGTGTGGGGCAGACATAGCAAGTATCATTGTCACTTTTCTAGAGGTGGAGAAATAGGCTCAATGAACATAGACAATGGGTTCAAGGTCCCTCAGCTGGTGAGTGAAAGACCCCAGATTCCAATTTAATGGACTTACCCCACAAGTTTATTTATTTCCTCTGTACAAATTGACTCTGAGTTCATGCCACCTCTAACTTATGTCACCAACATTTATAAAGGGCTTATGGACAGGGGAGGAGTATGCAGAGCCCTCCTGGAGGTCTGGAAATTATTATTTTTTGAGAACAATATCACATGTTATTCCATATTTTAAAGAACTTTATAATTTAACTTGTCTATTTTAATATTTGTCTAATGGAAATTTTCTACTTACTATTTTTTTCCTGTTGTTTTTCTGCAACAGAGCAAGAGGCACCAGGCAGGTGCAGGTGAAGGAAGGCCTAGGTTTGCTAAGTGCTCCTGGTGATGCTCGACCAGGCTTAATCCTCCTGTGTCTCTATTACCAGCTTTCACCCAGGTTCCCTTCCAAGGAGCTAATCAGCCCTTAATTGGAAACAGAAATGCAGCCTCTTGTCTGAGTAACAGGATGACAATAAACCAAGATAAATGAGAGTTGGGCTTGCATGAGCTTGGGTCTTGCTAATGAAGCAAGCACAAGCTGAAAACTGCAGCTCATTTAAAGAGCTGGTCCCTGTTATGATCAGAGGCACATGGCTATGGCTGCCTGATTTTATATTTGTGGCAGCTTCATGCTCCCCCGTGTCTACTTCAGATTCCTAATCAATCCTTTTTAAAACCTAAGAATAACAGTCATATAAATTTCCCTCGTGTCGTATATGGAAGCATTAGAGTATAGCCCTACAAATTCAATCCACCTATAATTCATAATGGAGTATACTAATAAGACAGGACAGATTAAATTTATCCATAAACCTCCAGACTCATTTTAGACTGTGTTTTGCCCCAACACCGTGTGACTTATTAGGCAATGAAGAATAAGCTGAACTTCATTTCCTTTCTTTCCTAGACTTTGTTCCCAAATTGGCTAGAGGTGAGAATGAGGAAAAGACAAGGACACAGATGTAAAATTAATAGAATTATTAAAATTAATAGGTGAATTTTTACAATTAGTAAGTGAATTTAAAAACAGTCCTTAAGCTATAAGGACAATATAACTGTGAATTTGACCTTATACCTGTTATAAGGTATAAGTTATAATATAACTGTTAATTTGACCCCTCACCTCCATTAGGCATAAAACAGGTTCTAATCATCTCCCAGAGCTGGGCTTTATTCTCCTGCTTCTCTCCCCTGCAATCTTACCTTCTCTTCACTGCTATCAACCTCAACTTTTTTTTTTTTTTTTTGAGACTAGGTCTTGCTATTTTCGCCCGTGGAACAGCAGGCTCCCATTACCTGGGGTACCACAGACTCAAGCAATCCCCACTCCCAGCTATATTTTGGGATTAGGTCTTGCTGTGTTGCCCCGAGAAGAACTCGAACCTCAATCCCTAACCCCAGCCGCTTCATAAACTAAGCTTACAGGCATGAGCCACCGTGCCCGGCTTAGTCCAGAACGTCTTTATCGATATTCAGCTGGCAGGTGCTTGTATATCTCTTTTCAATTCTGGGTTGGATATAAATTTCCCCAAGTGCACCAGCCTTGCTTCTAAGTAGGGACTGGATTACTGGCTACTAGACTGAGCACCGACAACTTTAGGCAACTTAAATTGGTGACCAAGGACTAAAATTGTAATCATTCTGCAGCCTGGGCCTTACACACCCATTATCTTTGCCAAGATGACTAATGAGTTGACCTATAGGTAACTTAGGAACTGAATCACAGGCAAACACCCCAGTGATCTATTTCTGAGAAATTTAGAAACTACTGGCCAATTCCAACACACAAAGGCAGGTGAATATATTCTGGAATGACTTGTGCTGGAGCCACATGCTAAGATGTAAGGACTACGTGTTCTAAAATCAGACAGACATGGCTCACCTGGATTTTGCTGCTCCCTGGCTGTATGGAAAGGGGAAATTTCCTTAACCTCTTTGAATGCAAGTTTGCTTAAATGCAAAATGAACATATTTGCATCTATGTTTGTGTGTAAAGGGTTCATCTTATTTCCCAAGAGAGGGCAGATAAACCCAGCGCATGGTAGTTTCTGGAGATATGGGAACTGCTGGTACTTTGGAGGTAAGACAGTTTCCGAGAAAGGTAATTCAGAAGCCATGCAAAGATGAATGTAGAAGCATCTTATCTTTGTTGGAAATGTGCTTCTTTGGATAGTCTTCCTCTAAAGATTTGGGTATGTCATCCTCCAAGGTCTTGAAAATCCTCCTTGGAAAACCTTTTCTGATATAACCTTGCCACCCCCATTACATTTTAAATAGCCGTATTGATTTTTCCTTGCCTTTACCAGCAAAATTCTGCAAGCTCTGTTGACAGAGCAAAGCACATGTTCTGCTTCCTTCAAGCACTCTTCAAATGCATTTCCCTGCATCAGCAATTTGTGCCCAAGCCACTCAAGAAAGTTGCAGGAGTTCTGCAAATTGACCTACCCCTGGCCAATGAGTGTGGCAAATCAGAACTGCACAAGTCAGGGGAGTTGCACCCAACTGAGGTTAGGACATAGAGGTGCAAGAGCCTCTTTTTTCTAGGTTAGGGAAAGGGAATCAGATGAAGTTCAGCACTCCGGTTCACTCCGGTTTCCTCCAGATGTGCAGTGTGTCTCCTACACACACTCTGGCCAGTTAGGGCAGGTGCTGCTAAAGCCAAATCCTTGCTGTCAGGGCTTGTGACTTAGTTGTAACATAGGCATGTGGAAGTGGCAATGTGCCCAGAGATTTAGGCTGAGGACCAACCCTCAACACTCTGCCCTGATGCCTCCCTTTGTGAGTTTGCTAGAAACACCTGCCTGTTGGACAAGGTCCGAGGGGAGGGATAGAGAGAAAGAGGCTGTCCTCCAGTGTCCTCCCAGACTCCGAGGTTTCTCTCAAGAGTCTGTGTGCTCAGCAGCCCCTGGATAGATCAGTGTGGCAACAATTTAACTATGGAGCCACAGAAGCAGGGACAAAAAAAAGGGATGATCGAGAAAGAGGTTATGCAGGAAAGCAAGTTGTGTGGCGGGGAAGAGGCTTTGCTGGCTTTCCTTGCCAGGACAGAGAGATTAGGAAAACCTTGGGGCCAGTCTCTCCCTTATGCTAGTGGAACTATCAGAAGCTCTAGGCCTCCCTCCCTTCCTTCTATTCATGTTTCCCTCTTCAGTATTTCCTATGCTCTGTATTGTTTTGAGTAGTGGGGATCTAATGGTAAACCAGACAGAATTCTTAACTCTCAGTGCAGTGATGGAGGAGATAAGCACTTAACCTCCCGTTTTAGAGTTGTCAGAGGCCTGGGTACCCAGCTATGATGAGGGTGCCCTAGAGAACTACAGGTGTTGGTGGGATGGGATTGGAGAAAACTGTAAATGGAATAAATCATGAAGCACACATAAATATTGGCTGAATAAAAAAGGTGAAAGAAGAACCCAGGCAGAGGGAATAGCAAATAAAAGAACCCAGGATTGAGAAAGAACTTGATGAGTTGAGGGAATGAAGATGGTAAGGGCAAGAACCATGTCCTGAAGGGTATGGGTATTATGCTTAGGCACTTGGATTTAACAAAAAGGGGGCAGGATTACTACAGCTTCCTCATTATCTTATAAAAAATAAATGCAGAGGAGCATCTGAGAGATGACTGTCCATGCCACCTTACCATGTAGCTTTGAAATGGGAGTGCCATTTTGTTGTGAGGTCAGAGGACATAGGATGCATTCTCTTCATCTTGATTTGCCCTTAGCACACCTGCTGTGTGCACATGTGTACACATGAATTTCAGGTTGAACCTCTTGTGAACTTTTAAAAAGCAGATACCCAATTTTGTCTTTCTAGGTTTAACAAAATGCAGTGTTCACATATTGCATTTAAAAAAATATTTTATGATAGATTGTCAATGTGCAAAATTCAAAAAAGAAGAGTTTATCATAAGTACTTTGAGTCTAGGAGATTGACTTTATAAAAATGAGAAACTATTAGATATTCAATTTTTGTATTATTCATTTCCTTGTGTCAGAGATTAAAATCACATTTAATAGCTTTTTGTTATGTTCTCACCATTCTGCCACATTTTCAGTTCAATAATTCACTCACTATTGAAGTCATTCTATCTCACTTGAGGGAAGAGAATAATTTTGTTTCACTCAAAGATGGCACGTTGGTCTATTTTACTCTCTCCAACGCCATCTATGAAATAATTTATTTTTCAGTTTAATATGACCTTTTTCTAAAATGAATAAAAGTGTGTTCATCAATTAATCTTAGTGAATTTTCTTTCTGAAACGAATTATCATGACTTTATGAAGAGACTTCCCAATATTAAGAAAAAAGGCTTATGATTCATGGACTTAGCAGGACTGGAAGACTGCTGGAAGCTGACTGGGAGTATGAAAGCAGGTTGGGTGGAATTCTGCCTCTGGAGTTGCCAGTATGGAACAATGGGACATGTCCATTGACAGGACTGGAGACAGGAGGCCCTGTTGTTTAAGGAGGTGGCAGGAGTTCCAGAGGGCTGCCAAGGAAGGCAAGAGGGCCTTCATGGGATTAACCAGAAGGCCAAGGAGGAGCTGTGTAAGGGTTAAAGGAGACAACAAAGGCACAAGTCAGTCACAAGTGGACTTGCTTGTGAAGTTTGGAAATCAAAGTAGCCTTACCCTTGGGATAAGCTTGTGATGATGCAACGAAACAGTTCTTTCAACAAGGTGAAAATACTCATTGCTATGGGACACACAAGAAAGACAACAGAGCACAGGGAAATTAGAGGAATGAGAAACATTTAGTAAGCAACTACTATATGTGGGGCACAGTACCTATCTTTCTATTTAATCTATTTCTTGAGGATTATGATCTACACTCTTGAGGAGGCATACAGAAAAGGCAGTCCCATCTGTTTCATAGTGGGACTCTGGATTGTGCCAAGTAAGTATACAAACACAAGACCCATTTTTGAGTAGAAAATGAGTCTTCTTGTCACCCCACACACCTAGTGGAATGTAGTTTTCTTACAGCAGATATTAAGTAAAATTGGTATCTACAGAATGTGGATAGGCAACAAGGATATCTTCTATGATGCTAGTAATAAAACAAACATAGAAATTACTTGCTTATATTGAAGCCATGAACCCAACATGGGCAGTGTTATGTGCGGGCATTACCATTAGCTGTATCTGAAAAACACAGAGGCCTAAATTGGATAAGGGTACTTTCTCCTTTTACTTTGTTGCAAATCCCAGGCTAGAGGAGAAAACTGATGGCCATGAGGGTGTGTGAGGGGAAATTGGAGCCTCCAGTTTTCAGGGAAAGAAAAAAAAAGAGGAGACAAAAAGAAAGGAGCAGATAGTGGGGGCCACAGACTTTTAGGAAGGGAGAGGCACAAGAATGGTGGGATGGTAAAGAGTAGCCTGAGTGACCAGGCTAGGCAGAAGCCCCTGGTAGAGTGAACTGGTGGTGGCAAGGAGCCATGGTGGGAGAGTGGTCAGCAGAAGAGTAGCCAGTGTGGAGAGCATGGCACTGCAGCAAGGTGGCATGGAAAGCTGGTATCTGGAGATGGTCAGGGATTCGGAAATCTTATTTTTGCGTCAGCATTTGTTGAAAAATTTTGAAGAAGCCTTGGAGAAGTGGAGTAGCTTGGAGCGCTGAAGAGAGAAGAAGCAAAGAGAAGATGCTAGACAGAGACTGGACTTTGCAGAGTGCCTGCCTCAGATTTGGAGGGGCAAAGGGTCACCATCATGGACATGTGTCTTTGGGACTAAAAATGGTTACTGGGGAAAGATAACCAGCCACTTAAAGACTTTTTGTTTTCCCAGTTACTTTTCCCTATAAAGGAAATCTTGTTGTTAAATTGCATTTGACTGGCAACTGCTACGTGGGTGGTAAGAACCTGAAATAATCTGAGTGGCAGAAACCACATTTTATTTTATTAATTGCCTGCCTGCCTGCCCCCATCACCTTGTCACCGGTGTCCTTTATCTCTTGTGTCCTTCCCCTCTATTGCTCTAGGTTTCAATTTTGTTGGCAGTTTTAAATTAATCTTGTCCATTTGTTTGTTTTACCTGTATTTCTCATATAAGTGAGACCACATCCCATGTTTCTTTTTTTCTTTCTGGCTTATTTCCACTAATATGATTCCTTCTTGTTCCATCCATGTTCCTGCAAATGACATAGGTTTGTCTTTTTTGATTGATGAGTAATATTCCATTGTGTAGATATACCACATCTTTTTCAGTCATTCATTGGTTTGGGGTCATTTGGATTATTTCCATATCCTGGCAATTGTAAATAGTGCTGTGATAAATATCTGGGTGCATGTGTCTTTTTGAATTACCTTTGGGTAAATTCCCACTAGTGGAATTGCTGCGTTGAATGGTAGTTCCATTTTCAGTAGCTTGAGGGTCCTCCACACAGTCTTCCATAGTGGCTGGACCAGTTTGCACTACCACTAGCAGTGTAAGAGGGTTCCTTTTTCTCCACATCCATGCCAGCATGGATGTTGTTGTCTGTATTTTTTATATGGGCCATTCTTTCTGGTGTAAGGTGGTATCTCAGTGTGGTTTTGATTTACATTTCCCTGATTTTTAGTGAATTTGAGCATTTTTTCATATGCCTACTGGGCACTTGTATTTCCTCTTTGGAGAAGTGTCTTTTTAGTTCTTTTCCTCATTTTTTGACTGGGAATTTTGCTTTGTTTTGTTAAGTTGTGCAAGTTCTTTGTGTATCTTTGTTATCAGGCCCTTATTGGATGGAGGGTGAAAAATTTTCCCCATTTGGCTGGGTTTTTTTTGGTTTTGGTTATTATCTTTTTTGCTGTACAATAGCTTTTTAGTTTGATGTAGTCCCAGCTGTTTGTTTTCCTTGATTTTTTTGCCAGCTGTAGATGTGTCCTGAAAGGAGTTTCTGAAGTATAGTTCTTGGAAAGTTTTGCCCAAGTTTTCCTTTATGTATTTTATGGTTTCAGGTCTTACATCTAAGCCTTTCATTCATTTTTAGTTAGTTTTTGTGCAAGGTGTAAGGGAGTTGTCCTGGTTCATTTTTTTTGCATATCCTGGTCCAGTTTTCCCAACACCTTTATTGAAGAGGCTGTCCTTGTTCTAGTGTATGTTTTTTTGCCACTTTGTCAAAAATTAGTTGGCCATACAGGTGTGGATAAGCCAAAGGCTGCTGAGCCCACACGCCTTGGTTCAAATGAGAGATCTGAGTATCCTAATCCCTCTACTGCTGAACCCCAATTTCTATCTGTAACTCCTTTAATTTATGGTACTACTTTCATAAATTAAAACCTAAGATAATTTTTAAAAGTTCATTTTTCAAATTTTCATTTTTGATATCATCAATTCATTTAAAAAGATTATATCTTCTTTTACTGAGGTGATGTTGAGTTACAAGACTGTATATGATTTAGGGATTCACTTCCCCCCAAATAGAGGAATGGTACAGAAAGCTGTGGTGTACATACACAATGGAATATTATTCATCAATCAAAGTAGACAAACATGTCATTTGTGGCAGCGTGGATGGAGCTAGAAGGACTCATGCTAACGAAAATAAACCAGAAAGAACAAGAGAAATAATGGATGGTCTCAGTTATGTGAGGGATAAAGGGAAAACAAACAAAACAAGAAAAACTTAAGACTAACTTATAGCAGAATTGAAGCACAAAGCATGAGAGGGGGAGGAGGGAGAATTGGGGATGGGTCACAAAAGATTAAGACAATGGTTCATGGGTGATATGGTGGTGGGAGAATCCTGGGGTAGATAGTGATGTAAAACAAAATAAATTGGATTAAAAAAATAGAGATTCACTTCTCTTCACTTATGAGTTCACAGCACTCTCACCACCAGTGTCCATAATCCATCACCATAGTTCATTGAGGCTCTTCCTCCTTGGGGTCCTCCCTCAGCTTCCTCCTCTGAATTTCTTTCTTTACTGTGGAGGAAAAAAGAGCCAGCCTAGATAGCTCCCCAAATTCTGATGGAGTGTGTGTTTTGAAACCAGTCAGACCTGCGCTTAACTGAATTTTGCTACTGACTAGTGTGAAGATGCTGATGCAGGGCAGTACA
Organism: Uropsilus gracilis; assembly: GCA_004024945.1. Classification (NCBI taxonomy): domain Eukaryota; kingdom Metazoa; phylum Chordata; class Mammalia; order Eulipotyphla; family Talpidae; genus Uropsilus; species Uropsilus gracilis. The sequence continues at coordinate 316 of PVHY01029732.1, read as the reverse complement.
TTTGAAGGGTGCTTGAAGGAAGCAGAACATGTGCTCTGTTCTGTCAACAGAGCCTGGAGAATTTTGCTGTTAAAGGCAAGAAAGAAATCAATATGGCTATTTAAAATGTAATGGTGGTGGCAAAGCCGTAGCACAAAGGGCATTCCAAGGAGGACAGGGGAGAAAAGGTGGGGAAGGGGAATGAAGAATTAATTTCAGTGCAGTTTTTTTGTCCTTATTCAACTCCCAAGTCACCTATTTCTGAAACATTTCTACTCCCTATTCTTGTTTGGAAATAATCGTATCTGGTCTTCCTTCCTTCCTTCCTTCCTTCCTT
>PVHY01029731.1:0-14020 GCA_004024945.1 Uropsilus gracilis | reverse complement strand
CTTGTTCCAGGGTATGTTTTTTGCCCCTTTGTCAAAGATTAATTGACTGTATATGTGTGGTTTTATTTCCGGATATTCAATTCTGATCCATTGGTCTGTTTGTCTGTTTTTGTACCAGTACCATGCTGTTTTAAGTATTATGGCTTTGTAGTACAGTTTGAAGTCTGGAATAGTAATACCTCCATTCGCTCTTCTGTTTCTCAAAAGGGTTTTGGCTATTCGGGGTCTTTTGTTGTTCCATATGAATTTCAGTAATTTTTGTTCTATCTCTTTAAAATATGTCATTGAGATCTTTATTGTAATGCACTGAATCTGTAGATGGTCTTTGGTAGTATAGCCATTTTGATAATGTTGATTTTTCCGATCCATGTACAGGGAATGTCTTTCCATTTTTTTACATCATCTTCTATTTCTTTTAAGAATGTTTTATAGTTTTCTTTGTATAGGTCTTTTACATCTTTTGTTAGGTTAATTCCCAAGTATTTGAATTTCTTTGGTGCAATGGTAAATGGGGTGTTTTTTCTAATTTCTTCTTCTGATTGATCCTTTGCATATATGAATACTGTTGATTTTTGTGTGTTGATTTTGTATCCAGCTACCTTACCAAATCGGTTTATTATTTCAATCAGTTTTTCTCTTGATTTTTCTGGGTTCTCTACATAGAGAATCCTATCATCTCTATAATGATAACTTTATTTCTTCGTTCCCTATTCGGATTCCTTTTATGTCTTTCTCTTGTCTTATTGCCCTAGCTAGGACTTCCAGAACTGTGTTGAAAAGGAGTGGTGAGAGTGGGCATCCTTGCCGGGTTCAGGACCTTAATTGGAATGGTTTCAGTTTCCCCATTGAGGATAATGTTTGCTGTGGGTCTGTCTTATATAGCTTTTATTATGTTTAGGTATGTTCCTTTTATACCAATTTTTTCCAGGGCTTTCATCATGAAGTATGCTGAACTTTAGCGAATGTTTTTTCCGCATCTATTGATATGATCATGTGGTTTTTGTTCTTCTCTTTGTTGATGTGGCAGATTATGTTGATTGATTTTCAGATTTTGAACCATCCCTGTGCCCCTGGGATGAATCCCACTTGGTCAATATGGATGATCCTTTTTATGCAATGTTGCATTTGGTTTGCCAGGATTTTGTTCAGAATTTTTGCATCTGTGTTCATTAGGGAGAGTGGTCTGTAGTTTTCTTTCTTTGCACTATCTTTATTTGGTTTTGGAATTAGTGTAATGTTTGCTTCATAGAAGGTATTTGGCAGCTTTCCTTCTTTCTCAATTTTTTGAAAGAGTTTTAATAGTACTGGTGTCAGTTCCTCTTTGAATGTTTGGTAGAACTCATTTGTAAAACCAGCACACCTGGGCTCTTGTTTTTAGGGAGAGTTCTGATGACTGCCTCAATTTCACTGCTTGTGATTGACCTGTTTAAGTTTTCTATTTCTTCTTTGTTCATTTTTGGATGACTGTATTGTTCCAGGAATTTGTCCATCTCTTGCAGGTTGCTGTATTTGTTTGCATATAGATGTTCACAGTAGTCTCTAATTAGCTTTTGGATTTCTGTTGAGTCTGTTGTAATATCTCCCTTTTCTTTTATGATCCTGTTTATTTGCGTTTTCTCTCTTCTTTTCTTTGTAGCCTTGCCAGGGGGTTGTCAATTTTATTTATTTTTTTAAAGCACCAGCTTTTGGTTTTGTTTATCTTCTCGATGGTCTTTTTGGTTTCTATTTCATTAATCTCTGCTTTTGTTTTTGTTATTTCCTGTCTTCTGCTGGGTTTTGGATTTTTTTGTTGCTCCTTTTCTAAGTCCTCAAGTTGGGAGATTAGATTATTTCTTTGGGCTGTTTCAATTCTTTTTGTTTGGGCCTGGATTGCTATGAACTCGTCCCACACATTTTGGAACGTTGTGTCGTCATTGTCGTTTGCTTCCATGTAGGTTTTAATTTCTTCTTTGATTTCCTCTTTTACCCAGTGATCTTCCAGAAGACTGTTGTTCAGTCTCCATGTAGTGTTTACTCTCCTTATTTTCTTATCATTGTTGATTTCTAATTTGATGCCTTTTTGATCAGAAAAAAAGGTTGGTATTACTTTAACCTTTGTGTACTTGTTCAAGTTTGTCTTGTGGCCTAGTATATGATCGATTTTAGAGAAAGAACCGTGTGCATTTGAAAAGAAGTGTATTCTTTTCCTTGGGGGGTGTAGTGTCCTGTATATATCTATTAAGTCCATTTGGTCTAGCTCTTCCTTTAAAGCTTTTGTTTCCTTGTTTAGTTTCTGTTTTGTTGATCTGTCTTTTGTTGATAGTGGCATGTTAAAATCTCCTACCACATATGTATTCTCATCAATATTTGATTTCAGTTCCACTAGTTGTTGTTTTATGAATTTTGTTGCTCCCTCATTAGGTGCGTATATGTTGATTACTGTTATGTCTTTTTGGTGGATTCACCCTTTAACCATTATGTAGTGGCCGTCTTTATCTTTTGTCACTTTGTTAATTTGAAATCTGCTCTGTCTGATACAAGAATGGCAACTCCTGGTTTCTTGTGGGGGCTGTTTGCTTGTAGTGTAGTTTTCCAGCCTTGTACCTTCAGTCTATGCTTATCCTTAGCCATCAGGTGTGTTTCTTGGAGGCAGCAGAATGTTGAGTTCTGTTTTCTGATGAAGTCTGCAACTCTTCGTCTTTTGATTGCTGAGTTTAGACCATTGACATTTAGGGTGATTATTAATATTTGCGATTCTAACGGTTTCCTGGTGGTCATTAGGGGTTTATTTTGTGTTTTTGTTTTTTGTATTTGATCTTCTTATGGTTTTGATCTTGGGGCCTCCTGCAAAATTTCTTGTAGTGGGGGTTTAGTGGTAGCAAATTTCTGGAGACTTTGCTTGTCGGAGAAGGTTCTAATTTTTCCTTCGTAGAAGAAGGATAGCTTTGCAGGGTAGAGTATTCTTGGCTGGCACATTTTTTTCTTGGAGTTTTTTGTAGATGTGACTCCATTCTCTCCTTGCCTGGAGTGTCTCTTCAGAAAAATCTGAGGTGAGTCTAATGGATTTTCCTTTGTAGGTTATCTGTTTCTTTTCTCTAGCCATTCTCATTATTTTTTCCTTATCTTGGGTTCCAGGAAGTATTACGATGATGTGTCTCACTGTGGCTTTTCTTTCATTAAAGTAGTTTGGTGTCCTTTTGGCTTCCTGTATGTCTATTTTCATTTCTTTCTTCAGATTGGGGAAGTTCTCTTCTACTATTATTTTGAACAGCCATCCAGTTCCCATAACTCTCTCCTCTCCCTCTGGGATTCCTATTACTCTTATGTTTCTTTTCCTTAAGGAATCTGACATATCTCTGAGCTTGTCTTCAGTCCTCCTACTTTGTTTCTCTCTCTCTTTTTCTTTCTTTGTCCTCTCTATTTCTGTATCTTCAAGTGTGTTGATTCGTTCCTCTATTTCATCTATTCTACTGCCATGACTTTTCTGTGCATTTTCGAGCTCATGTATTGCAACCTTTAAATCTTGAGTCTCTTTCAATTTCAATTTTAGGGATTCATTTTCATGCTTTAGTTCATTGATTAGGTTGTACATATTGATGCTTTCTTTTTTATATGTTTCTACTTCCTCCCTTAGTTCATTAAATGCTTCTATCATACTGTTGTCCTTTTTTTCTAATTCTTCTCTTAACTGTTGGAGTGCATTTAACATGTTGATAGAGGAATCTTTTTCTGAGATGCAAATCATTTCTTTGATGTTTTCTGGAGATTGTCCTTTCTTTGTTGGCGATGTTTTACTTCCTGTAGGACTTGCTTGCATGTTTAAAGTTTTTCTCCTTACTGTGTTTTGCTTTCTAACATATTGAGAATTTGTTTGTTCTACATATTGAGAAACCATGGATCTTGTGTTGGTCGGCATGTTGATGGGAGTGTTTTCCAGGTTGAAAGTAGATCTGTACTTTAGTTTAGTAATTTGCACCGACGCCACTTTTGGCACTGTCGCCAGTGACTTCCAGCAGCTAACCAGGTTGTGGGCAAGGTGGGTGGGTTTCCAGAGGAACTTGGCTGCGGGTGTTGGCTCCCAGGGATGGTGGAGAGGGTGGCACAGCAAAGGGGTCCCTCCCCGAGGCCTGGAGCCAGCGTGGGTGACCTCCAGCAGCTATCCTGGGCGTGAGCAGGGTGGGCGGGTTCCCGGAGGAACCTGGCTGTGGGGTTAGCTCCCAGGGATTGCGGAGAGGGCGGCACGGCGAAGGGGTCCCTCCCAGAGGCCTGGAGCCAGCACGGGTGACCTCCAACGGCTAACCTGGGCATGGGCAAGGTGAGAGGGTTTCCAGAGGAACCTGGCTGCGGTGGTTGGCTCCCAGGGATGGCGGAGAGGGTGACAAGTGAAGGGGTCCCTCCCAGAGGCCTGGAGCTGGTGCTGGTGACCTCCAGCGGCTACCCTGGGCATGGGCAAGGTGGGCAGGTTTCCAGAGGAACCTGGCTGCGGGGGTTGGCTCCCAGGGATGGCGGAGAGGGCGACACGGTGAAGGGGTCCCTCCCAGAGGCCTGTAGCCAGTGCGGGTGACCTCCAGTGACTGATTTTTCACTTATTTCAGCCACCATTTATAGATCCCTTCTACATCATGTGACTGTTGTAAGTCTTTAAAAGGTAACATACAAAGAAACGTTTTAAAGTCAGCCAAGGCCTATATCAAGTGAGGAAAAGCTAGTGAAAGGATTGTGATGCACAATTATAGTTGATGCTAGGATATGTGCTGTCCACACATATCCACTTATTCTTCAGAGCAGCCTTATCTGATAGATTCATTATGCTGGCTTTACAAAGAAATTAAGGTTAAAAGACAATCTTTTATTTACACTTTTTAAAAACTATTTATATATATATATTTCACATCATTTCAGTCCCTGGGGGTTACCCACCACCTCCCCTCCCTGACCGCTCCATCTGGTCCCCACTGTCCCCTTGTGTAGTTTCATTTGGTTGACCATATATTAGTGAAACCATTTGGTTTCTGTCCCTTTCTATCTGGCTCATTTCGGCTAGTATGATTTCTTCTAGGTGCATCCAGGTTTCCATAAATTCATCAAATTTGTCATTTTTAATTGATGAGTAATATTCCATTGTGTATATATACCACATGTTTTTCATCCATTTGCCTGTTCTGGGGCATTTGGGTTGTTTCCAAATCCTTGCAATTATAAATAGTGCTGCAATAAACATCCGAGCACAGGTATTCTTTTGTACGCACATGGAGATCTCCTTTGGGTAGATTCCAGGAAGTGCGACTGCTGGGTCAAATGTTAATTCCATTTTCATTAGTTTGAGGGTCTTCCATACTGCATTCCATAGTGGCTGGACAAGTTTACATTCCCACCAGCAGTGTAAGAGTGTTTCTTTCTCTCCACATCCATGCCAGCACTTGTTGTTGCCTATTTTTTTGATGTGGGCCATTCTACTGGTGTAAAGTGGTATCTCATTGTGGTTTTGATTTGCATTTCCCTGATTGCTAGTGACATTGAGCAGTTTTTCATGTGCCTGTTGGCCATTTGTATTTCCTCTTTGGAGAAGTGTCTTTTTAGTTCCACTCCCCAATTTTTGATTGGGCATCTTATTTTGTTTTTGTTTAATTGTGTGAGTTCCTGTGGATCTGCGTTATTAATCCCTTATCACTCTTGTGGAGGGCAGATTTTTTTTCCCATTTGGTTGGGCTTCTTTTAGTTTTTTCTTTTGTCTCTTTTGCTGTGTAGAAGCTTTTTAGTTTGATGTAGTCCCATCTGTTTATGTTTTCCTTCAATTTTTTGCCTTCTGCAGATGATTCCAGAAAGGGATTTCTGAATTGTACTTCATGGAGGGTTTTGCCTATGTTTTCCTCTATGTATGTTATGGTTTCAGGTCTGATATCTAAGTCTTTTATCCATTTTGAATTAATTTTTGTACATGGTGTGAGAGTTTTCTTGGTCCATATTTTTGCATGTCTTAGTACAGTTTTCCCAGCACCATTTATTGAAGAGGCTATCTTTGTTCCAATGTAAGACTTTCACTCCTTTCTCAATGAATAATTGGATATATATGTGTGGCTTTATTTCCGGACTCTCAATTCTGTTCCATTGGTCCAATTGTCAATTGTACCAGTACCATGCTGTTTTAAGTATTATGGCTTTGTAGTATAGCTTGAAGTCTGGAATAGTTAGGCCTCCATTCTCTTTTTTTTGGAGAGGAGTTTTTTTTTGATATTCGAGGTCTTCCGTTATTCCATATGAATTTTTGTAATTTTTGTTGTATCTCTTTAAAGAATGTCATTGGAATTTTTAAGGGGATTGCATTGAATCTGTAGATTGCTCTTGGTAGGATGGCCATTTTGGTGATGTTAATTCTTCCCATCCATGAACAAGGAATGTCTTTCCATTTCCTTGTGTCATCTTCTGTCTCTTTTAGTAGCATTTTAAAGTTTTCTTTGTATAGTTCTTTTACATGTTTTTTTAGGTTTATTCCCAGGTATTTAGTTGTTTTTGGTGTGATGGTAAATGGGATGACTTTTTAAATTTCTTCTTCTTCTGCTTGGCTATTTGCATATAGGCAGGCTACTCATTTCTGTGTGTTGATTTTGTACCTGGCTACCTTGCTGAACTGGTTTATTGTTTCTAGAAGTTTTTCTGTGGATTTTTGGGGTTCTCTACATATAGAATCATATCATCTGCACATAATGATAGCTTCAGTTCCTCTTTTCCTATTTGTATCCCTTTTATATCTTTCTCTTGTCTTATTGCCCTGGCTAAAACTTCCAAAACAATGTTAAAAAGTAATGGAGAGAGTGGGCATCCTTGCCTAGTTCCAGATCTTAACTGGAATGATTTTAGTTTTCTCCATTTAAGATGATGCTTGCTGTAGGTTTGTCATAGATGGCTTTTATTATGTTGACTTATATTCCTTTGATCCCCAGTTTTTCAAGGGCTTTTATCATAAATGGGTGCTGGACTTTGTCAAATGCTTTCTCTGCATCTATTGATATGATCATGTGGTTTTTGTGTTTTTCTTATTGTTGTGGTGGATTATGTTAATTGATTTCCAGATGTTGAATCATCCTTGTGGTTAAATCCCACTTGGACATGGTGGATAATGCTTTTTATGCATCATTGGATTCGATTTGCTAGTATTTTGTTTAAAATTTTTGCATCTGTGGTCCTTAGGGAAATTGGTCTATAGCTTTCTTTCTTGGTGCTATCCTTACTTGGTTTTGGTATCAGAGTGATGTTTGCTTCATAGCATGTGTTTGGGAGCTTCCCTTCTTTCTCAATTTTTTGGAAGAGTTTTAATAGCAAAGGTGTTATTTCATGTAGAATGTCATGTAGAATTCATTTGTAAAGCCATCTGGTCCTGGGCATTTGTTTTTAGGGAGAGTTTTTATGACTGCTTCAATTTCACTGCTTGTGATTGGAAAATTTAGGTTCTCTGTTTCTTCTTTGTTCAATTTTGGGTAGTTGTATTTTTCCAGGAATTTGTCCATCTCATCCAGGTTGTTGTAACTGTTTCCATATACATGTTCATAGTAGTCTCTGATTATCCTTTTGATTTCTTTTGTGTCTGTGGTGATTTCTTTCTCATTTGTGATTCTAGTTATTTGAGTGTTTTCTTTGTGAGGTTTGCAAGGGGTTTGCCGTTTTTATTTATTTTTTCAAAGAACCAGCTCTCAGTTTTGTTCATCTTTTGGATAGACTTTTTGATCTCTATGTTATTTATTTCTTCTTTTATTTATATTACTTCTTGTTTTCTTCTGGGCTTTGACTTTTCTTGTTCTTTTTCTTATTTTTCAAGTTGGGATATGAGGTTTTTTCCTTTGGATATTTTCTTGGTTTTTGATATGGGCCTTTATTGCTATGAACCTTCCTCTTAGATATGCTTTTGCTGAGTCTCAGATATTTTGGAATGTTGTGTCTTCTTTGTCATTTGTTTTGAAGTAGGTTTTAACTTCTTCTTTAATTTCTTCTGTTACCCATTCTTTGTTTAGTAGTATATTGTTCAGTCTCCATGTATTGGACACTCTTCTTGCTTTCTCTTCATTGTTAATTTCTATTTTTAAGCCTTTATGGTAAGAGAAAAAAGTTGGTATAATTTTTATTTTTGTGTATTTGTTCAGGTTTTCCTTGTGTCCTAATAGGTGGTCAATTTTAGAGAAGGATCCATGTGCATTTGAAAAGAAAGTGCAATGTCCTGTAGATATCTATTAGGTTCGTTTGGTCTGTCTTCATATAAAGCTTTTGTTTCCTTGTTAGTGTTTGTTTTGCTGATCTGTCTTTTGGTGAGAGTGGGGTGTTAAAGTTTCCTATGACATATGTGTTTTCACCAATATTTGTTTTCAGTTCTGCTAGTAGCTGTCTTGTGAATCTTGGTGCTCCCTCATTTGGTGACTATATGTTGATAATTGTTAAGTCTTTTTGGCGAGTTGAACCACATACCATTTGGTAGTGTCCGTCTTTATCCTTTGTCACTTTTTTATTCTGAAATCTGCTTTATCTGCTATAAGAATGGCTACTCTGTCTTTTTCTTGGGACTGTTCGCTTATAGAATTGCTATCCAACCTTTCACTTTCAGTCTCTGCTTATCTTTAGGGACTAGGTGTGTTTCCTGGAGACAGCAGAATGTTGGGTTTTGTCTTTTGATCCAGTCTGCAACTTTGTGTCTTTTGATTATTGAGTTTAGACCATTGACATTTAGAGTGACTAAATGTGTGGGGTTCTAGTGTTGGTTTTCTAGAGGTCATTTTGAGGCTCTGCTTTGGTTTCTTGTTATGGATATTGTATTTATTCATCTGAGGGTTTTGGTCCTGAGGCTTCCTCCAATATATCTTGGAGTGGGGGGCTCAATGGTAGCAAATTTTTGGAGACTTTGTTTGCCTGAGAAGGTTCTAATTTTTCCTTCATACAGGAAAGACAGCTTTTCAGGGTAGAGTATTCTTGGCTGGCACTTTTTGTCTTGGAGTTTTTTTAATATGAGGCTCCATTCTCTTCTTGCTGGGAGTGTCTTCAGAGAAATCTGATGTCAGTCTAAGGGATTTTCCCTTGTACATTATCTGTTTCCTTTCTCTAGTCATCCTCATTATTTTTTCTTTATCTTGAACTCTTGGGAGTTTTACAATTATATGTCTTGCTGTGGTTTTTCTTTCATTGAAGTAGTTTGGTGTTCTTTTTGCTTCCTGTATGTCTATTTTCATTTCGTTCTTCAAATTTGGGAAGTTCTCTTCTATTATTGCTTTAAAAAGCTTATCATTTCCTATGTCTTTCTTTTCTCCTTCTGGGATTCTGATTACTCTTATATTTCCTTTCTTTAAGGTATCTGATAGATCTCTGATTTTTTCCACTATCTTCTTATTTTGTTTATCACCTCTTTTTCTCTCTTAGTTCTCTTTAATTCTGTGTCCTCCAGTGTGCTGATTCATTCTTCAATTTCTTCTAGTCTGCTTTCATGGATTTTCCCAGTATTTTTGATGTCTTCTATCACTCCTCTTATATACTGCATCTCCTTCATTTTCTTATTTAGGGTTTCAATCTTGTTCTACTGTTCACCAGTGATGATGTTCATTTTGCTACATTCCTTTTTATATTTTTCTACTTCTCCTCTTAGCTCATTGATTGCTTTTATCATTTTGTGTCTGAATTCTTGATCTGACATAAAGGGCATTTCTTCAATTTCATCCATGTTGGTTTCTGGAGGTTGTTTGTCCTTTGGAGATGGATTATTTCCCTTTGGGCTCATTTGAGCATTTGTATTTTTCTTCCTTCCCGTGTTTTCTCTTCGGATTTGCTCCACATATTATGCAATAACTGCTCTAGTATTGGTTGGCATGTTGAAGAATATCAGTCTGTGGTGATTTCTGCTCTTGTGCCAGTATGATTTCCTGCTACTGTTGACTGTTTTGGGGGGTGAATTCCTTTCCTTTGTTTCTGGGCTATGTGTTTCGTCTTTTACTTTTGTACTCTCTATCTAGTATTCTAATTCTTGTTGCGATTTCTATCTGCTCCAGTGCCCCCAGGAATCTCACCTAAAGTCAAAGTTTTCACTGATGCCCCCACTGGCTGTGGGGAGCACCAAAAATCCCTCTCAGCTTGCAGCTGCAGCCGCTGCTGCCACCCCCCGGGAGGGAGCCGGGTGCAGAGTCCTCCAAGCAACGGGATAGGGTCGATCAGATGCCCAGGAGTGGGCCAGAAGTCTCACCTAAAGCTAAATTTTTACCATTGTCCCCACCAGCTGTGGGAGCGCAAAAAAAAAAAATCTTATTTATACTTTTCAAAGTTCTTGCTCAGTTCTGATTGTCTTAACAAATCTGAAGATCTAACACTATGGAATTCAATATCACAATTTTATGTAAAGAATATTTTCATTTGTAAACAATGTTGATAATTGTTTGATTCATTTTTCTTCTTTTTTTCTTTAAAGATCCTGATGAATTTGAGCAGATATATGAGCCTCTGGATGTCAAAAGTAAAAAGATTCACGTAGTGGACAGTGGCCTCACATTTAACCTGCCATACCCTTTGATCCTGAGACCTCAGAGAGGAGTTGACCTCATCATCTCCTTTGACTTTTCTGCAAGGCCAAGTGACACTAGTCCTCCATTCAAGGTATAGAGAATTGTGAAGAATTTGAAGTGTTCTGTTACCTACTGCCTACATGCTTTCTAGATATCTTAAGTCCTCATGACCCCAATTTCTTATCCTCTTTTCTTTTTTAATGTTGTCATAAATAATATTCTAAAAACACAGGTTTGATTCAATCACTCCCCTGTTTATAGAAGTAGGATTATTTTAATAATTACATTTATTTATTTTCTTACATTGATGTTCATGTTTTACATTACTCCCAGATTTCTCCCCCAGGTATAGTCCCCATAGTTCTCCCACCAATGCAGCACCTGTGAATCATCACCACAGACTCTTCCCTCTACCCACTTATTTTGACCCCTCCTCCTCCCCCTCCACTGTTGTAAGCCTCAGATTTGTGGTCATCTTGTAAGTTTCCTTTTTTCTTGACCCTTTGTTTGTTTCCCTATATGCCATCTGTGAATGAAAGAATCTCATATTTTTTTTCCATTTCTTTCTGAAGACATCATTAATCATAATCCCTTCCAGTTCCACCCAAGTTTCTGTAAATGACAGGACTTTATCTATGTTGATTTCTCAGAAGTATTTCATTGTATATATATTCCACATCTCCTTGATCCATTCATCTGTTTTGGGTCATTTAGGTTGTTTCTAGATCTTCGCTTTTGTAAATAATGCTGCACTAAACATAAGAGTTTAGGTTTCCTTTAGAAATATTGTTTCTGTATACTTTGGGTAGATTCCTAGGAGTGGAACTACTGTGTCATATGGTAGATCCATTTTAGTGTTTTGAGGATCCTCCACATATCTTTCCATAGTGACTAGATCAGCACTTTACAAGGGTTCTTTTTTCCCCAACTCTTTGCAGCGTTTGTTGTTTCTGATTTTTTTAATATGTGTCAGTCTCATGGGTGTGAGGTAAAATTTCATTGTGGTTTTGATTTGGTAATAAGTGATACTGAACATTTTTTTCATATGCTTATTGGCCATTTGCATTTCTTCTTTGGAGAAGTATCTAAAGACATTTTTAAATGAGTTCCCATGACCCACATTCAAGCTTATGGTTCTGCGAAGACAAGGGTGATGCCATTTACCTGATGTTGAAGAAAGGAAATAGCTTTGGTAATTAGTAGGTCAAAAATAATCAAAACCCTTCATGGAGAGTACATACTGTGAGAAGAGAAAGGATGTAAAATAGTATCTTGAATATTCTACACTAACCTCAGGGGAAAAGGAGAAAAACTAAGGGAATGTGGAGTGCTATAAAACCACCTGGATATGTCTAACTACAAGGAAGGGTTTGGTGAACTGAATGAGAGCTAGATCAGTAGAGAGTTAAGAACAGAAGTCAGACTGTGAGTTGAGAGAGGAGTGAAAATTAGAATATGGAGGCAGTTCTACAGACTGTCAAGGAAATGGATTGTATCTCCAAAAGAATGTGGGAAAAGGAAAATTATGCCTATGCTAATAGAAGAGATTGGAATATCTTTAAGATCTAATTGTTAGGAGTCCTTAAAGAAGTGTTATTTGATCATGGAAAGATGAAATTTGTGGAAATGAAAAACAAAAAGGCAAGTAGACAAGTGGAATATTACTTATCTATAAAAAGGATGAAATCTTGTCATTGCAGTAACCTAGAGGTTGTTATTCTTCATGGCCCAAGCAGATCCACTAAGGAATTGGAAATCAATGTCATCTTTTCACAGTTACTTTTCCAGAATATGGTTCATTTAAACAGAATCATACATTTATAACATTTTAGATTGAATTTTAGACTAAATAAAGCAACTCACTGAAGGGGTGGCAAAAATTGTTGATGAAAAAACCTTGAATACAAGTAAAAATCTCTCAAACTAAAGGCAAAAAGGAAAATAGAGTCCCAGTGGAGGTACACAATGAATGTAAATCAGTAGGGAGGAAACAACATGTGCACAGAAGAATGGAGGTAGTGAAGGCTGGGGCGGGGTGGGGGGCATGCATGAGGAGACTAAAATCTGTCTGTGAATAGATGAGCATGAGCAAACATTTTTACTGGGGCACTGCAGGACAACTGAGCTAAGAAATTAGGGAGGGCCTCAAGTGTGTGTGCCTGTGAATGTTGCTGTTCTTTCTTCTTGGAACATCTCAAACTTTCTTGACATGCATCTTGATTTGACTTCCCCAGGTGTAGTTTAAGTTCTAGTGTGGCAGTTTTCATGCTGTTTTATATTTGCGCATATAAATGTCACTTCCACTGTCTGTGTAAGGAGTAGTTTTATATGTGTTTATTTTATTTAAATCATTTGGCTCTAATTGCCTTGTAAGCCCCAGCCAAAAATGAATGAAGGACATTTTTGTGGGTGATTGAATGAAATGCTATGAGAAAGGTGAAATTAGTGTCCCAGTTTCATAAGGAAACAGAAACTCACAGAGATGAAATGAAATAGTTTGTTTACCCAACTCTCCTGGTATCATGTTTAGTCTACTATGATTAAACTGCTCTTGAGAGACTAATAATGGTCTATAATCACACACACTTATGTATAATAATCACACATTTATATATAAGCTTACATTTCCAAAATGTTATTAATTTTGATCATTTTTTGAAGTCTTTAGCAGTGCTAAGACAAAGAAATAGATTAGGGAGACGTTGTGTTAGTTATCTCCTTGTTTCAACAAACTTGCTAATGTAAGAGAAGATTAGTTTACATATTTAGCTGGGGAAATGCTAGATGAGAAGTGGTGGAGCCAGATCAGATTCCAGGGCTCCAAAATGAGTATTCAATGCTCTTACTCTGTCACTCACTGGCTTTTTTGCACATACTTTGCATACCTTGTTTTCTGGACTGTATGCCATGTGCAGCAGTAAATGGTTAGAAAGTAGTTATTGTTTTAAAAAATATTAGACTAACATTGTATTATATAGCATCATATAAGTTTTAGGTATGCATCATTACAAATCAGTGTTTATATATACTGTTACACTAAGTTCACCACTGGAAGCCCAGTATGTCAGTTCCCCATGTAACTGACACCTTTGATTTGCCGGGTCTGCTGCTTTCCCCACTTCCCTCCAGTTAAACTGTTTTGGTCTTATAGTCAAAAAGTTAGTTTTTGTTCTATTTAGTTTACTTGTAAAACATGATTTTTGATCTCATGACATTCTTGTTTTATGGGAGAAAGACTTTATAGACAAAACCCATTTGGAAGAAAACTGAAAAACTTATTAAGGAATTATCTGAGTTTATCTAAGTATGCATGTTTTAGGAGCTCAGTATAAGAACAGATTGTTGTAGTCTAAAGTAGATGAGCAGGGAAATAAATACAACGGTGAAATTGGCATAGAAATGATCAAGAGTACCTCTGAGGGACTGGAGGAATCAAATGATAAGTGATAAATGTTAAGTTCCCATTAGAACAGTTGGAGGGGAGTGTTTTAGATTGAATAAGAAATAGATATTCA
>PVHY01029730.1:0-14023 GCA_004024945.1 Uropsilus gracilis | reverse complement strand
AGGTCTCAGCAATCTTGCCCTTCTTCACGGCTCTGCAGTACTCCAAAGCATGGGTCGCCCTGCATCTGCACAGCCCTTTGTCATCAGGCAAAGGCCCGCCCACTTGTCTTCAGCTTTGGGGAACCACCCGTGAACCTGCTGCAAACATTTACAGGCAGGATTTTGCAGGGCAGAAGTTCTGCTTCCTTGGATCAACACGCCGCGCAGCACCGCTGACTCACAGGACGGCTGTGAGCGTCACTGTACCAAAACCTGCCAATTTGTTCATTGCGTAAGAAACGGCCAGAAGTGAGCCCGTTCCTCCCGCCGGGCGGCTGGGTGCTAGCAGGCCAGCCATCTGGCAAAAGGTCCACGTCCTTAGAAATCAGCGTCGCTGCTGCTGTTATTGCTGCTATCATCGCGGTCACCCCAATGACGGTGGCCTGTGAGCACTCTTGGGGACACGCATTGGTCATCCCAGCACGAGCCTGCACCACCTCTGCTGTCTTCACTCGACAAGTCCGTCACTCACTTGTCCAACTTTAAATGAGCTGGTCTCTTATTTCAGGGTTCAATGACTCATTTCTAAGCGTAGGTGGTGATTAAGGGCACGTTGGGGAGCCCAGATTTGCATCAATGACAACTGACACCCTGTTTCTGCCTCCCCTTATCCCTGGTTGGTCCTGACAACAGCACTGTCCACCTGATAGACGATGGACGCCAGCACTGTCCGCCTGATAGACGCCGCATGTCAGCACTATTGGAAACCCACAGTTACTGGAACGTGTCCTGCACCTGTCTGCTTCACAAAAGGGGGAGGTGGTGGTGGTGTTGCCCTGAAGTCTGTCACAGAGACGGCTCGGGGTCTCTCTGGCCGAGCTGGCTTGGGGACCCTGGTGCCCCAGTAATAAACCTGCAGCCTTGACCTTCAACCGGAGTCCTTGTGCCTTGTTGAGAGGCCCACGAGTCACAACACTTGGGGGCTCAGCCGGAAAGCAAGATTTTGAGAAGCCCAGAGGCTTGTAGATCCAGGGAGCATTTCTCAAGCCTGAGGAGGCAATGACGTACCAGGGGACCTTGCTAAAAGCACAGACCTAGGTTTAGTGAGTCTGGGTGGAGGCGAGAGTCTGCACTTCCATGGAGTTCCCGGACAACGCTGATACCGGAGCCCACACCACAGCTGGGTGGAAAAGACCCTGCCTCAGTTTCCCACCCCAAAGCTGACCATGGCATTCAACTTGCCTTTTCTCTTAGGAGGAAAACAAGAACGCATGCTCTGAGGCAGTCAAGGAAGAGACGCCGGTGGAGCCTGAGCAGACATGCCATCTCGCCCTGCACACACACCCGTCCTAGGATTACATGTCTTGTTTAGTCGCGGGGCCTTGAAGAGCAATGACCAGGGCGCAGCCTCCTGTGTGTGGCCATCACCTTCCTGCTGGTTCCAGCTGTGCTCCAGGGCCGGCGTTACCTGTTATCTCATGAGGTACATCATCCAGGCCCCTGACCAAGTCCTTCAGAGATGGACAGACCTGGCCTGGTGCCAAGCATCTGTGTTTCTCAAGCCCACAGGAGACAGGGGCACACAGCAGTGTTGGGGAACCCAACACTCACGGCCTTGAATTCCGCACTCTGAGGTGAGGCCACAGGCATCCAGGAACCCCCCATCAATGTTTGCTGCATGGTTCTCGGGAGAGGGGCTTTGCAGTGGCATTCCTCAGACTTCTCGATGACAGCCAGCAGATGGCAGGACCTGGTGACAATCATCCCAGGTTCATTTTTATATACTTGTCTCCCCTGAGGTTCTCCCACCACCTTGTCATCCGTGAAGCATCTTAATCTCTTGTGCCCATCCCTCCCTCCTCCAAGTCTACACCCTCCCCCTCTCTTGCTCTATGCTTCAGTTCTGTTGACAGTTTTGCATTTTTCTTGTCCATTTCTCTGGTTATTTTCCCTCCATCCCTCCTATAAGTGAGACCATCCCATATTTCTCTTTCTTTCTAACTTATTTCTGCCGACATGATTCCCTCTGGATCCATCCATGTTGCTGTCAATGACGTACGTTTGTCCTTTTTGATGGCTGAGTAATATTCCAGTGTCTTAACCAGAGTGATGGGCGAGTCTTCCCACCAGGTGTAGGGAGCTCATCTCCAGCTGTGAGGAGATTGTGCTGGCTGGGCTTTTCTACGTCACGCTGTTTGGGGGAATCCCAGAAAGGGGGTGACATTTGTATGTCGTTACAATACAAAGAGGGTTTTTCTGTCCCACCAGGCTGTGATCCGGCAGGACTGACCGACCATGTCCAGCCAACTCTCCACATCACCAACACCGTCACCAACCCAGTCCAAAGTGACAGGCACAGAGGAGAGAAGTGTGTGGCTCCATGGACAGTGTCAGTGACCTAGTGACAAAGGACCCCCTGACTGAAAGCTGAGTGGATAGGGAGAAGACAGAATAGCCTGCTCCCCCCCCCACCCTGAGGCTGGCAGGCTCTTGGAGGGAGACCAAGACCACCCCTGATTCTAGGGCCAGATCTCATGTTCCAGACTCCCAGCGCTCTGCCTCCCTGCCCGGTGCCCAGAATCACACCCCGCAGGCCTCTGAGGGGAGACATCGTCTTCAAACATGCCAGCCCAGGCAGAGGAGACCTTTCCATTAACTCCCCACTGCACAGCCAAGGAGAGGCTGGAATTAAAAATAATGAAAATCAATAGGCCCTTTTCTGAGCGCTTGGGAGCAGAAACAAGGGAATAAATAGCCCTAGAATATCAAAACTCGGTCTAAGAGGGCCATCCCGTCGTCTACACAGCCAGTCGTCCCCCCCCACCCCGGCCCCAGCAGATGCTATTCTCAGCCGGCCTGTGACCTGGGCTCCTTGGGTCAGGCCGGGAGACGAGATGTCCTTCCTTGGATGGGGTGCGGATCTCAGGCCCAGGAAGGCCTTCTGACTCCCCTCCCCTGGACAACTGGCAGCGACTGAGCATTCCCTGTGGGCAGTCATTGCTTCGTGGCCTTTCAAGAAAGCCATGGCTGGCTTGGGGGGGGGGGGTTGCAGCAAATAGAGACGCAGCCACACTCAAGTGGGAGAAGTTGCCAAGCTGAGGGCAGCAGGAAACGGCGGTCGTGAGGGACACATGGACATCCTGAACTGGACCTGGGCACTGCCCACCGCCCTGGGGAGAACAAGCAGAGACTCCATGTGCTGGTGTGTGGTGGGGCAAGCGCTGGCTGTCACATCAGACAATGGGGCTCTCCGGCCGTGGCAGGGGGCAGAGCACAAGTCCTTCCTCCCCTTTAGGGGCCAGAGGTAGGCCTCCCACCCACGTGAATCAAAGTCGTTCTCTCCCCCAGCAGACGGGAACCCAGACCCGCGAAAGAAGGAGATCATTTAATAAAGGAAAACGTTAGGATCCCCAGGACCAAGTACATGAGTTGAGCAACTGGGCTTGTGAACGAGGCTTAAGGGACTCTGCCTTGACTTGAGGTAGTACAAGGTGATCGCAAGACCAGCACAGGCCGGCAGACCCTGGGAGCCACCCAGGCGGAGGACAAGTCTCCAGAGGAGATGACCCCTCGACAAACAGGCACATTCCTGTTGACTGGCAAATACCTACCGATACAGACGCCCTACAAAGAAGACACATCCCAGGGATTCAGGGAGTGCACACAGGCAACTTCTGCAGATGACTGAAAGGAACCGGCCATCAACTCCCCAGTTTCTGATCTGCACTTCTTACTCGTGTGTGCGAGACTACAGCTTGGCTCCCGTGACCCCATGTGCCTTCCCATTCTGGAAACCGGGGTGAAGGGACCAGGGCCACAGGAAGAGCTAGAGGGTTAATGAGATGGTGATGCATACCCCGGACCTCTGGGATGACCTCTACCTCCCATGGAGGGAGATGTGCAGTGTGGCCGACAGGGGGCGCTGCAGCACGCACAGGATTGGCAAGCCTCCTAACTCTCCCGGTTAGAACAACAGCATCAGCATCGCATACTGAGTTTTTTTGTGGTGCTGACAAGCTGTTCTGTTTCTCTAGAAGGAATTAAAGACGGTTTTGTGGAAGAGGTATCTCTTTGGAAGGTGCTTCAAGGATGGAGAGTGTTCCAAGAGTCTTGAACCAATCACCCAGCCTTTCTAAAATCACTCTGCATTCACCCATCTAGTAGTGATAAAGAATAATGCATTTCTATGCAGTTGTTTATAAGTCGCTTAACTCTGGCTTAAGTGGGATGGTTTTCTTGACTCCAAAGCAAAGTGAGAAAATAAACACGCTTTCCACCGGGGGAGAGACATCGACAAAAATTTAAATGAGGTAAATGAAATTTAACAGTTGAGGAATTACAACTAAGGGGGACTAGGTTAATCCAGGAATGAAAGGGAGTGAATCGAGAGAGAAGTATAAGAAGCCGAATTTAATTATGGGACCTAGAAGGAAGATATTAGTAGCCGTTCTCCGTGAGGAATAATAAGTGAAAGCTTGACTGTCATTTTGGTTGTAAATGCTGAAATTATGGTCCTTCTCACGCTTCCCTTCTCAAAAAAAAGAATTTATTTAATCTATCTGTGAAAATTTCACAGATGGAGGGTGCAAAAGCTGGATAATGAAAGTTTATTCGTTTGTTGATGAGAAATTCTTATTTTCTTAGCCACTGGGAGCTGAGCAATTCCCAATAGGGGAAAAGAGAAAAAAATGTCCCCTTTTCCTTAGTGTAGCTGGTGAACCAAGGAAAGTTAGATACAACAGGAATGGCTACTTAGCTAAAATACTTCACTGCTTACTTTGCATGGACATTAATTTTTAATGCGTTTGATTTCCGTGTTGAAGGAGGTTTGTTTTTTTTTTAAAACCTCCTGGTAAAAAACCATTGTGTTAAAACTTTTGGAATTAACGTGCCAAATGCCAACCACATCATGAAGTAGCTGCAAGTTAAATGCTCCTTGAGTCATTTTCTACTCGAAAACAACTTTGTTCTCCCTAGAGGAAAAGCACACTTTTCTCTTTTTAAAATTCTATTGTTTTTATTGGAGATAATATTGGCTACAGCATTACCTAAATCTCAGGAATAGAGTTTCACTCCTCAGAAAATGCCTAGACCACCCCAGGCCCTCCATCAAGGGTCTAGTTACTAGCACCAGCATCTAATCTAATGGGCCTCCTCAATCAGTTGACCCACTCCAGCCCCTTCTCCTCTGGTACCACCTTTCTGTACTCATAACTTAAGATATTGTTTTTGTTTTGATTGTATCATTTGCTGTGTTCCTTTATTTCTATTAGCAGAATGTCCTCAAGTTTCAGCATGTTGCTGAATGGCAACATGGCAATATACCACCTTTTTCTGCACATAGTAGTATTCCATCATATCCCTGCATCCTCTCTTCCTTATCCATCTATCCAGTGATGAATATTTAGGTTATTTCTGTATTTTTGCTGATGTGAATGGGGCTACAATGAACATAAGGATGCATACATGTTTTTGAATTAGTGTTATTCTTTCCTTTGAAATTCTACTTCTTTAAGAATAATTTGGTGGGGGTCTATAGTTGTGACCCATTTCCTTTAAAAGCTGGTGCTCTGGATGAGCACAATGAAGGGTGAATATGAACTCTAGTTCTTTCAGTCATGCAAAGTCTGCTGTGAAACAAAATCTGGTGAATGAAAATTAGAAGGACCCATCAGTGATCTTACATGGTCTATCATGAGATCTTCACTAACGACAATAGTAAACATTTATTAAACACATACTAAACGCCACATAGTACTCTAAGTTTTTACATGCACTAACTCATATAATCCTTGTAAAGTAAGTTTTATTATTCTCCATATTGTAAAAATAAGAACACTAAGGCAGTCACTTGTCCAAACTACATATAGACCTTCTGTAAATCAATAACCAAAAGACAAACAACTCAACAGAAAAAATGGGCAAGAGGCAAGATGAATAGGCATTTCAGCAAAGAGGATGTCCAAGTGGTCATTAACAGTGCTCAACCTCATTTGTCATCACAAAAGCCTAAATTAAAACTAAGGGTCACACGCCACCAACACTCAATGGAGTGTCTAAGGTGAAACGACTGGTGGGCCCAGTGCTGGAAGGAGGGGCCCAATGGAGGCACAGGCTGCTGGTCAGTCCAGCCTTTTGGAAACAAACTGGCATTTATCACTCGAGTCACACATGTCTAAGCCCTGAGTGGCAGCAACCCCATCCCACGTGACAGCAAACCTAGGTGCACAACACAAAGTGCACACAACAGACTTCAAAAAAGGTATCAGTTGGCAAAGGCTAAACAAGAAACAAGTCAGCTAACATCATCTACAGGGGAGCTGAGAGCATACGGACAAGGCTGCCACCCCAGCAGACCCCTGCTCCCAAGCTGAGCAGCCAGATGTGTCTGTGTCTCTGATCCACAGACACGGAGAAAACAAATGCATATTGTTCTAATGCACGGATACAGGGAACGGTATGTTACATGGTGACGTATAACTGATATGCCCAACTGCCTGACCTTCACTGAGACGCTGGCATTATGAGAAGTGCAAGGAGAAAGTATAACTGTCTTTAAATGTATTCAAGAATGCAATGAAAATCAGCATAATAAAGAAAAGATAATATGGATGTGAATAGAGGAGAGATGAGACAGTATGGTATAAATATGGCTTCCGGAAGTCAATGGTCTTATTCATAGGAATAGCCAGAGATTCTATATTCTTGTTCAAAGCAGTAACTAAGTGTTTGGGGGGGGGGACAACTGTGCACATTGTCTGGGACTGCCATAGCACCCTAGTACAGATGGGGTGACTTGGAGGGCAGACACTTCCTTGTGGTCCTGGAAGCTGCAAGTCCAGAGTTGAGATGCTGGCAGGGTTGGTTTTGTCAAACAGTGCATCTCCTTGGATGGTAGGTGTCTGTCTGTCCCTGGGACTTTCCGGTGTGACTGCTAGCTCTGGGCATATTTCAGTCCTAGTCTCCTCTTCTTATGAAAGCATCAGTTAATAGGATCGTGGCCACCGCTACATCCTCTGCCTCATTTAGTTAGATCTATAAAGACCCTTTGATACAGGGTGGTGACGCAGTTAAAAACTGTATTGGCGCCAAAATACCCTTATGGGCAGAGTCTGAATGATGTGTGCCAGAGGAAATGGGAAACAAGAAGAGAGGGCATATAAAAAGGGAGGAGCTAAGCGAGGGGGGGGGGAGAGGAAGAGAAAGAGGGGAAAGAAGAGACGAGAATGGTGGACTGATAGAACAGACCCACATGACCTGGCAGGGGAAGCCCTTGGAAGAGTGAGCTGGAGGTAACGAGGACCCACTGTGGGAGAGTAGCTTGCAGAGATGTAGCCAGTGTGGAGTCAGATGCCAGAATGGCAGGCCGGGGATGACCAGGGACTGCTAAGGGCAGCAAGACAGCGTATTTGGAAAGCTGGTTTGGGATCAGCAACTGTGGAAGAAGTTTGAAGAGCCTTGGAGAAGTGGAGCAGTTCGGAACACTGGAGAGGAAGCAAAGAGAAGACACTGGAGAAAGACTGCACTTTGCAGGGTGCTTGCCTCAGATGTGGAGGGGCAATGGGCGCCATCTTGGACGTGTGTCTTTGGGAACTTTGGGACTAAAAATGGTGACTGGGATCAGATAACTGCCACTTGTGGCTTTGAAGACTTTTCGTTTTCTTGGTTAATTTCCCTTGGTAATAAATCCCTGTTGTTAAACTGCTTTGTGACTTTGGCAACTGCTGTGAACACGGGTGATGCAGACCTGTAGCTTATTGGTTAGAGACCTCTGCCACTTTGGAACCATTTTCCCCTTCAGTCACATTCTGAGTTACTAGAAGGGAGGATCCCATCATACACATGGGGGTGGGCACATGTAAGATATGATATGACACAAGGCAGCCAATTCTGAAGTTCTGGGTATTAGGATGCAAGCATCTTTGGGAAATGTATCCAGTTACATGCAGGTAGACATGGACAATGACAGAGGGTGCGTGAAGACATCACCATCCTCCAGCCCAATGGCTCATGATGCCGGGAGAGCAGAGCAGGCAAGGAGAAGAGAAAGGTAGACACATGTGAAACATACCCCTCTGCTTTTTCAGGAAGAAACAGGCCTGTTGGCTGCAATTCTATGGGGAGCTGCTGTGCTCTTCTCTATCCTTCAGAGTCACCTTGAGGTGAAGGCGAGTCAGCCAAGGTGGTATCCATAGTCCAATCTGTTGGCAGAACGAATATTCCTTGAGTCGCTGAATCTGGTCAGTCAACACCTATCAACCTACTGTGTGCTGGGAGCTCTTAGCCTGCAGCCACATCTTTTCTACCTAAGTTTTAAGCTACCACTTTCTACCTAAGCGTATGTATTTATTTTATAAAGGGAAGGAATGCAGCTCAGAGAGGATGTGTGAGTGGATGTGAGGAGCAGAGGTTCACATTCTGCTTTATCTCAACCCACAGCTTAGCTCCCAAAATGCTCTTCTGCACTTCACCCCATGATTTCAAGCCACTGTGATACCCAGGGCAGATGTTATCTATTCACTAAAAAAACTGTGCCTTCCCCTGGAGGGACTATAATCTAAGCCCCTTTCAGGGTGGTTAAGTAGATAATTTGGGTACTTTTCCATTCCAAGAAGTGAAGGGCCATCTGGTTTAATTCCATCATTATCCCAGTACGCACGCATGCACTCAGCATGTCCAGGGTGACAGGGGACTTGCCTGCAATAGCAACAGAAGACCGCCATTCTCACCATCCTCATTTTGCAAAGGAGACTCTGAGCTTCTGGAACTTGCTGAAGTCACAGAGCCCACAGTGCAGGACCAGTCATTTCACTCTGGATCCATCCCCTTGGGGTTCGTGGCCTTTAGGACGATCAAGCTGGGAGACAACATTTTATGTTTTCATTCTAGGTATGAAAGTCACAGGCTTCAAACTCAATCGACCCGCAGTGACCCTGGAAGGAAAACATGACATGGGAACAATTAAAGACAAGACTCTTTTTAGTCAGGGCTAATTGTGGGCAAGGGTAAGTGAATTAGGAGCCAGGAAATAAAGGAATCAAGAGCATGAATCCCTGTGGGCCTCAATAAACCGCACCTCTCTTCCCTGCCATGCAACAAAGTCTAACCACTAGCCCTGTTGCTGGGAGAGGCTGGGCTGCAGAAAGGAACTGTGTGAGAGCCCTGAGATCCACCAGCAACACCACAGCTGGACACACAAACCAGGGGAGAGAGAGATCCAGGCCAAAACAGGCCTACTTTGCACAGGGGGGCAACCTCCAGAAGACCAGGAGAGGATCCGGCCCCCGCAAGCGGCTAGCTCCTGGGAGAAAGAAACCCAGAGCTAATGGAGCATCAGCCATCATCTCTTCCAAGTTGGTCAATGCAAAACACAATCCACTTCTGAAGGTTGGCAAGCAGTGTCCCTGCCAATCAGAAGAGCTTCCGGGTCAAGTGACACCTGCAAGGTAGGCCCAGTACAGAATAGGAGAACTGGGAAAGGTATATATTGTCTTGTAAAGGATGCCCCAACACCTCCAGGCCGACAGGGGGTGCTGTCTGGCCTTCTTGCTTGTGCCTCCAGGGCTCATTTCAGAGCCTGGCAGAGTAGGTCTTAAAGAAGACTTATCTTGGAATATATGTTTGACCATTAAGGGCAACACAGGGAGTTGAAGCACTCCATTATCATCAAGGGCCCCAACATGGGATAAGGGTTGCTGGGAACTGCATTTCCTAACAGCTTTTATATTTAAAGACTGATCTTATGTGGGAAGAGAGAAACAATTACCCAGAGAACAGAGCCTTTACGCTGAGCATTTGATTTTGTTAATTAGTTTACTAGATGCAGTTATAACAGCAGCATGGATATTGGATTTCAATACCTTCTGGATAGTTAAGTTCTGAAAATGGAAGTACATTTTCAAAGCACCAAGAGGAGCCCGGATCTCTGTGCCTTGGAAATACAACATGAAATATACTGGCGTCTTCTTGCTGGTGTATTATAAAGTAAGGACGTGCAGTTAAGAGAGGAAGGAAAGAATTGTATCACGAGACAGAGAGGAAACAGACGGGGACTTGATCTTGTCTTGGCTCCAAATCCAACATCACCAGTGGTTTGACCTTTGGTTACTGAATTCCTTGATGCTCAGATGTCTAATGCGCCAAGGAGGAGGATGCATCCTCCCCTGAGATAGAGCTGGTCACCAAACGCTGTGACTTTGCTCACCTGAAATACCTGTTCTTGGCTCCCACCACTGCCTAGGGGACTCCTCTTCCTCCTTGCGCCATGAACTAACCTTCGCTCGCAAAAATATATTACCACAAACATATCGAGAGATGCTAACTTGGTTATCTTAACTATCAAGCGCTATATTTTTTTTCACTTAAAGCTCAATTGTCTGAGCTTCAGAGCATCCGATGAACTGCCTATTGCTATCACAGAAAAAAATATATAGCTGGTTTTTGTGAGTGCCATTGTCATCTCTCTTCTAAGAGGCGCCGAAGTCTGCAGAAAGAGAACTCCAGCATCTTTCGAGAGACTTCTTGTAGCTTGGCCTCTATTTTGAATCTGGGAGCAAATCCAGGTTGACAAGGGAGGAAGACAGTCGCACTGGTTTCCAGAGACAGGAAGACCAGTCCCTTTGAGGACCGCCCCCCATGCTGAGAGGAAAGCCTGGCAGGAAACATCAGGAGCGCTTGAAGCCTGAGTTCAAGGGTGAGGGGTTGAGGGTGAAGTTCAAGGGCACCTCGACCTTGGCAGCACAGGGTCAGCCAGAGAGATGGGGCTGAATGGGCCCTTTGCTGTCCGGGCGTGTCCGGAGCGCTTTCAGAGACGGGATTGAGTTGGCTTCTTGCCCACAGATGTGCTTGGGTGCCCACTGTGAGGCGGTGAGTGTGTCAGCTGCGCTGATGGGCCAGGGAGAAAGAAAAGGGCTTTTTTCTTGGAAAGTCTGAACCTCCCAGCACCCTCGAATAAGACCTAAAAGAGAAAATCAGCCGGAGCTGCTCATCAAAGCCTCGGCTGTTTTGGTCCCAGCAAACCTAGAATCAAAGCGAGTGCCACAATCTGCACTGCCTGAGGCCTGGCCTCGCAGCGCCCAGCGGGGGGGCTAATCATCCCAATGAGGGGACCACTTCAGGCCTGCAATGTCGCAATTTCTGCGGCACTGATGTGTGTGATTTGGGGCAAAGCCTGACACGAAGGGAGCTGAAGTAAAAGCAAGATGTTGTCCGGGGCTGTTTACGCAACACGCCAAATGGGCTATGAGATGTGCATGAAATCACATGCATTGCATGCTCGCACCTGGCCCGGGGAGACCCCTCTGCCCTCTGTCATCAGCAGGGGGCCAAGTTCACCAGCAGAAGCCATAGGTAGTGCCCAGTCCCCAGGGGACCGTCAGAGCCTCTTGAAAATGCCTTCATTTCCTCTGAGGCCAGAAAACCTGAGCTCGTCGCTCTCAGAAAACAGCCACATCAATAAGAATAACAGAGTCACCGTCAGGCCAATAGACTCAGGAAATAAAGGCATCATCATTAGCATCGTTTTCTCGTCCGTGGGTGCAAAGATGGGTCCACGAAGGCAATGGTGATAACAGCCCAGGAACCCCAAGTGTTAAGTGTAGAGATACGGCTGTTTCCCCAGCCCTTACACACCTACGCACCTTGGTTGGTTCGGCCAAGCCATAAAGTTAACTTTGGGCAGGTTAGTAGGAAATCAGAGCAAACGCGCTGACATGGATATGGAGAAGCCACATGGACGTGGATTATTCTAGCGTCAGTGCGACAAGATGAGGGCATGTACCCTGCGCGGAGGAACGCGCAAGAGAGATGGGGGTTTCAAGGAAGAAGAAGTGGATTCACACAGCACAGAGGGTGAGCTCCCATGGCACGGAGTAGCCAACCTGAAAGTAGACGTCTGTCCTACCATATAGACAGGGATCTCCCTTGCCGTGGATATTTCTGATCAAACCCCCAACTTTTGCTCTCGAAGATGGTTCAAGGAAGCGGTAACATTTTCCTGTGAGTTCGCAGAACACAGAACTCACTGCAGAACTCAGTATAACCCACGTGCCAAAGTGACACCTGCTGGAAAAGTCTGTCCTGAACATCTCGGGGAGGACTCTTGTGGCCCATGGAGGGACCAGAAACCTCGTTTGCAGAAGAACTTCAAGAATCTAGTCATAAAAGCTGGGTGGGCTGTTTCGAAGGTCACTGAGGTGTTGCTGGGAGCTGGTCTGAAGGCAGCTTGTGAAAGGTAAACCGAGGCAAGAAACACAGCCTCCTGTGTTTTCTGGCTGTGACCCCCATTGCTAGCTAATTAGCAAATCAAAAGAAATAGAAACAATTGGAGACCTCAGCACAATCAAATTAGCCGAGTTATTTGAGGTCAGCTTGTTGGCACTGTGCAATCACACGCTCTTTGTCTTGGTCAAAGGAGTGAAAATTATCCTTCAAACTCAGCCCCCACCCCTCCGCCCCACCGGCTGCGTGGAGAGAGGCCTTCCTATCGCGGCTCCACACCGTCCTTTCTTCGAAGACAGGGATGCACAATTAAACAATACTCATCAAAGCTTCCCAGACAACCAAGGCCTTTTAAAAATACATTTGACTTTTAAGTTGAATCAGCAGTAAGAGCCATTAGCGCGCCCTCTAAATCAGGACTTGGAAAGTTTATTAAAATCGGATTTTTAACCTGATCCCAATTTCCTCTGCTTATAAAGAATCCCATTGGACTCCTTAATATTCATGCTATTAACCTGGAAGATTCTAACAGCCATTATGGGAGGTTATTCCGGGTAGCCCCTCAGAGTGGAATTACAGATACAATCGCCGAGAGGGGCAGGGATGGTGACTTGGTCCTGGGCATCTTCCAAAGAGCAGGCTCGCCCTTTCTCGGCCTCCCTGCTCCACCCCACAACCAGAAATAACCCAACCCAGCCAGCCAAAGCCCACCTTGCCCTTACGGAGAACGCTGGGCTGGCAGAGAGTCTGGTTGTTTTCTGGAAGGCAAGCTGCCTGGAGTTCCTCCTCTGAACTCCCACAGCCACTCCCTCACATCAGGACTTTCCGTGATGCCCTTGCTAGTGGTAGAGGAGGAACTGGTTATTTCTAGGAAGGCCAGTACGGGAATAAAGGACAGAACGCATGTCATTCAGCTTGCACAGTCCCTGGCATGCCTTCTTGGGCACTTGTCAGCTGTGTCACTGCTGACGGTTGACCAAACGACGTAGGCACCTTGGCCTTGCTTCAGCTCTTATCCTCTGCAGAGCAGCTGACAGCAGTGAGCTCCGGGGTGTGCCATTAAGTAGGCTTCTCATGGATATAAGATTTTCTGCCCCTCTCTGGGCAATGGTTTCACTCCCCCCCATCTTTCTCTGCCCCTCACATAGCACCGAGTCATCGTAGGGGCCCAGGAAAGACTCAGGAGTCCTAGGAGATCATCTGACTGTCATAGGCTGAGTGTCAAGAGTGACATCACCAGCGAGGTGGCACCCACGGTGCTTTGATTCTTACATGGACAGCTGTGGAATGTTCCAGAAATGGAAACATGCCTGGCCTGCATTGTGACACCTTGAGGACACTCCGTTTATAAACTTGTTGGAGGGTAAATCGTGCTTCAAACACCATCTAGAGTCCTGGGGAAGAACGCTCAGTCTGAACCGCGCACTCCCATCTAGTGGGGAGGACGGGTCCCTAGAGGATATTTCCACCCCAGTGTCACCTGTGTTCATCCACCAGAGTGGGGGCAGGTGCTGGGGGAGCCCAGGGCTGGTGTCAGGGCTGGTGGCTAAGGGTGACCAGCGTCCTGGCTGAGACAAAGCTAGGTAAGAACCAAACAGCCCAGTCTCGCCTGTGATTGCTGCAAGCAAAAGCGCATCCATCGCTCCTCATCGTGGGCGGAAATCAACAAAAGAGAAAAGCCAAACTCCAGCCCTGGAAACCTGGCGCTTGCAGACCCACTGGAGCTGTTTCCTTTGAGCAAAGCTGCTGACCAGAACCGCGGGTCTGGGCCTGCATTCCAGCTCCCTTCCGGGTCCTGTCAAGAGGAACTTACATCCCCAGAAGC
>PVHY01029729.1:0-14023 GCA_004024945.1 Uropsilus gracilis | reverse complement strand
TCCTTCCTTCCTTCCTTCCTTCCTTCCTTCCTTCCTTCCTTCTTTCTGACTAGGTCTCGCTATTTTCTCTGGGGAACCACAAGCTCCTGTTGCCTGGGGTACCACAGACTCAAGCGATCCCCAGCCTCAGCTTCCCAGATAGCTGGAATTACAGGCATGTGCCACCATGTCCAGCTATTTTTTGAGACTAGGTCTTGCTATGTTGCCCCAGTGGGTCTTGAACTTGCAGACTCAAGTGATTCCTAGTCTCAGCCACTCTCTGTAGGCTGGCTTAAAGGCACACACCACCATGCCTGACTTTTTTTCCCTTTCTTTAATAATAAAATAATTTTATTTTTAAAAATTTATTGCACATATTTAACTGATTGCACATGTGTATGTGTGTATATATACATATATATGGTTCATGGGTGATAAACTAGTGGAAGTACCTTGGTACCTAGAAAATGATGATATATATCTTAATCTCTTGTGCTCATCCCTCCCCCAGTTTTGCCTTCTCCTCCTCTCTTGCTCTATGCTATGTTCTGCTAACAGGTAGTTTTAAATTTTTCTTGTCCTTTTGTTTTGTTTTCCTTATATCCTACATATAGTTGAGATCATCCAGAATTTATCTTTCTGGCTTATTTCTGCTAACATGATTCCTTCTAGGTCAATCCATGTTATCACAAATGCATCAAAATTCATTGTATTGTTTAGCTCATCCATTTCACAAATATTCATTCAACTAGCTACACCAGGTCTGTGCTGGATACTGGAGATACAAGCATATAGATAGGCAGACTCTGCCTGCAAGGCTTTGAGTCTGATGGGGAAGATGTATATAAAAGTAAGCTTTTATTAGACAGACAGTAATAAAGCCATATGCACACACACACACACACACACACACACACACACACACACACCCTATATGAGATTTAGAAGAGACACCTGGAGAAGAGCCCTTGCTCCAGTCTTGCTATGTGTGCATATGCACACCTGCATATTTACCCTTGTTTTAGTTCAGTTTTCTTAAAAAGGAGAATATTAGGAAAACAATCCTATACCAGTATTTTATTTGAAGTTCAGCCCTAAGGTACCAGGAGTAAAACTGGAGGGAACTAAAGCAGGAAAAGATAGAAGGGTGCATTGTTGAATTGGTCACTGCTTGGCATAAAAAAAGGATTGTTTGATTTTGTGGGTCCATTTTTAGATAGGCCACATGAACAGCAGCATGTCAGAGAGGAATTCACCCACCACTTCCCACTGATCACAAGTTTTCCACATGGATATTTCCCCCCACATCTGAATTGTGCATAGAGGGGCACATAGGGAGTTCCAAGGCATTTCATGCCCAGAAGAGAGGCTCTCATGTAGATGTGAGGGATGTGCCCACGAAAGGTGGTTGCCATGGCAACTGATGTGAGAGCGTGTACAAGGGCCCCTAAATCAGCTACCTCGGAGAGGATCTTAGGTGGTATCTATGCCAGTCAAGGTGTTGCCTCTGCAGTTAATGAATTGCAACTTCAAGATTAACTGTATAAAGGAAACATTTGCAATGGAAGGACATCCTAAGCAAAGGGAGCTGTGAGCCCAAGGGAAGGAAAGGCGTGAAGGAAGGCATGGCCTAGAGTGCTATTGCCAAATCGCAACAAATCTGTTCCCTACATGAAGTTTCACTTTGGTTACACTATTTTCATTCCTTCATGTATTGTCTAGGCTGCTTTCATAAGACAATGGTAAGAATCTGTAAGATTTACCCAGTCTGATACATTAGCTACTTGTATGTTTACAAATGAAATTTGCTGACCCTTGGCTTAAAGTGTACAGGGAACTGCAAGGAGTTCAGTTTCCAGAGCAAGAGATGGTGGACAGAGAGCCCAGGCTGGAGAGTGAGGAGGCCACATTTGTCAGGCAAGGAGCCAGGGGATGATTTTAAGTGGCATCCCCAGGTGCAGAGCCAGAGTAAAGGATTAGTTTCTCTGGTGACAAGACTGTCACTTCTATAGAATTTTTCAGCATCTAACCAGACATCACAATCTTTTGACCATAACCCACAACTGTGGGGCTCTAGGAAAGACAACTTCAAGGTAGATCATTTTCTTCTCTGTAACTCCCCTCTTTACCCTGGCTCTGGTAACTCTGATCAGGTCAGGGGCTGGCTACTCTTGGATGAACCCAAGGCTGCAACCTCTGTGCAGTCAGTCCAGGGAAGCTTTAGAAAGGGAGAGTTGCTTGCAATCTTGCCGCCACTTGGGACCCTTTGACCCTGAGACATGAGAGGGGCTGATGTTCAGTATTTGGGTAAAAATTGCCTTTAAAATGCCTTTTCAGCCAGGAGGGGGCTGGTGACATCAGTAGATGTTGGAGGTGACTTGGGCTGCTGGGTAAGGGATGGAGAACGAGAGCCTCCTACTCTGTTCAGATAGTGTTTTTTCTTCCCAAACACTAACTCCTCCTTTGTTTTATGTCTCTAAAAGGTGACAGACCTGCGGAACCTTTGGCATAGGGACAGGAGAGCCAAGGACTTACACTGGCAGGTCAGAGGCAGACATGAGAAAGAGAAACAAGCTATAGCTGACCTTATCGAATGATCAAGTCTGGGTTCTTACCCACCCTGCACAGTCCTTTCATGCTCCTCACAAAAGTCAATAGAAAACACTATTTGTGATGACCTGTGCTGGGAGGCTGAGGAAAGGATGAGGCCTGGTGAAATCAAAGCCAGGGGAGCATTTCTTCCCATTGCAGCCAATCAGCAGAGAGAGGAACAAAGTCTCCTTGTTCCTCTGCTGTTTCCCTGTAATGAGTTAATAAAATGGCACCATGGTGTTTTAGCTCAGCAGGCGCAGAAGCTCAGCAGGAGTTTCTAGCTGAGCCTGAGAGACACCACGTATAGAATTTTGGCAAATGTTGGCAAATAATTCACTACCACAGAAAGAGCCGTAGCCTCTCCATAGTGTGCTTGAGAATTTGTAAATAGAATAAATAACAAATGGTAGGTTTGGGAGAAAACACCTTTACTCTGAAGCATGGAGAGCATTGACGGTGCTGTCTGTGTACTTATTTAACTATAAAATGATCTCATTCAGTGTGAAGAATTACAAAGTCTTAGTAATTATTACTAATAATTGGTTGTTTATCCCAAACAACTGAAATATTGCTACATGTGAGAAGACACAGAAGCCATGTGGTGTCTTGGGAAATTCAATCAGAGCTAAAAATTAAGCCTACTTGGTAATGAGAAACAGAGAAATTGCCAAAGTGTTTCAGCAACAATGGGAATTATGTCCTAAATTGTATTTTCTGTTGAGAATACCACTTTTGGGTTAAATGCCTAGTAGCATACTATCCAAGTGGTACACAAACTAGGTTATCCAGAGCACTGGTTTCTTATCAAATCATAGGAAAATCAATAATGCAGTACTTTTTTTAAAAAAAATTGAAGAATGAAAAAAGAATGCATTATTTTAGTTTCAGGTGTACAAAATAGAAGTTGGTGCTTGTGTGCATTGTAAAATGATCATTACTCTAAGTCCATTAACCATGTTTTCTTAACAACTTTAAAATTTACAACATTATATTATTTTTAGTCTTTATACTACTCCTTGACTTTTTTTTGGTCACTGGAACCTCTGAATTCCCTTCATCCATTTTGCCCACACCCCAACCTCCTCCCTTTGTAACCACTAATCTGTTTTCTGTCTCCATGATTTTAGTTTAGTCTGCTGTTTTTAGATTCCACATGTAAGTGAAATCACACGGTATTTGTCTCTGAGTCTGACTGACTTCACTCAGCATAATACCCATGATGCCATTCTTTTTCATTTAATAAAGTGGGAAGAAGATCAATGGATTAGTGTAGAAGTAATACCAGTAACTTTAAGTAGTGTTGCAATCCTGTTGATTTTTTTTTTTCCCTTCTAGTGTAGGATCGAATCTCTTCTGCCAGTATGGTTTTCATTATTTAAGGCTAAAATTAGAATAAAGTCACTTCTGGAAAAGTAAGACCAGAGCTGAGAAAAACAAAGTATTCTTAGCAATTTGAAACATCATTTTTGGTCCCTCTTACTTCTTTATCTTTGTAAATTGTGGGTGGTAAAGCAAAGTTAGATGCAAATTTAAAGTTTTTAAGTGCAAAATGTGAGGAGATATTGTAGTGTGGCATGACCTCAGGTGTGCTTGCTCATTTAGCTAAAATCTGATTTGCACACTGATTTTGAGTCAGACGTAAAACACATGTGTTCACTCCTGTGTGGGGGATGCAACAGGGGAACAAATCTATACTTCTGCCTCCCTGAGTCTAACACATAATAGTACTAACAAAGAACTCATGTAATATCAAATCTCAGCAAGGCCTGTATAGTTGATGGAGACAGAGGTGGGTTGTAAATTTAGGAACTTATGCCTTAAGTGTAGCTCTTCCCTCCCAGCAGCTCTGTGCCTTAGGATGTGTGCTGATACGTTTTGTTCTGTAAGCTCCTGAAGAGCAGCGGCAGCATTAGACTGTCCAAGTCTCCTGCATCATCTAGTCCAGATTACACCTAGTTCAGATCTTTAAAACATTTTTTGATTACACATATTTATATCTATACACACATATATACATTATATCTTTGTCTACCCCAAGGTTCTCCCATCACCTGATCACCTGTGAACTGTCTTATTATTTTTTGACCTCCCCCTACCCTGTTTATACCCTCCTCCCCATCTCTTGCTCTATGCTTCAGTTCTGTTGGCAATTTTAAATTTTTCTAGTCTACTTGTTTTTCTTTTATCCCTCATATAAATGAGAGCACCCCATTTTTCTCTTTTTCTTTCTGGCTTATTTCCACTAATATGATTCCTTTTAGCTTCATCCATGTTACCGCAAATGACGTTTGTCTTCTTTGATTGATGTATAATATTCCATTGTGTACATAATACACCTCTTTTTCAGACATTCATCAGTTTGGGGGCATTTGGGTTATATCTTGGC
The DNA here is from genome assembly GCA_004024945.1 of Uropsilus gracilis. Taxonomy (NCBI): domain Eukaryota; kingdom Metazoa; phylum Chordata; class Mammalia; order Eulipotyphla; family Talpidae; genus Uropsilus; species Uropsilus gracilis. The sequence goes on along the minus strand of PVHY01029729.1, from coordinate 9,066 downwards.
AATTGTAAATAGTGCTGCAATAAACATGAGAGTACAGGTGTCTTTTTATTATTATTTTTGTATCCTTTGGGTAGATTCCCAACTGAATGGGAGAAAGTTTCTATCCTCCATACAAGATACACAAAGAACTCACACAACTTTACAAAAACAAAGCAGAAAGTCCAGTCAAAAAATGGGAAAAAGAACTAAAAAGACACTTTTCCAAAGAGGAAATAAAGATGACCAATAGGCATATGAAAAAGTGCTCCACATCACTAATAATCAGGGAACTGCAAATCAAAACCACACTGAGAGATCATTTTACACCAGTAAGAATGACTCATAAACAAACAAACAAGAAAATGGGCAACAACAAGTGTTGGTGTGGATGTGGAGAAAAAGGAAAACTCTTACACTGCTGGTAGGAGTGCAAACTGGTCCAGCCATGATGGAAGGCTGTATGGAGGACCCTCAAACAACTGAAAGTGGAACTTCCATTAAGTTCAGATCTTAATGTTTGTGGAATGAGCAGGTCTCAAATTCTCTTAAAATTTTATCTGTTTATTCAATGATTATGACATTGCAGATACTTTTGTCACTTAGCATTAGACATTGTTTCTCCTATAGACCACTTTTTAGACAATGCTCATATAAAAGGTATGCAGGAGAAGTGTTTCTTCTCCACACACACACTAAAGAAGTCCATCATTCATAATGGCTCAGACTCACAATTCCCTGGTTTCCCCCCCACTCTTCTATTGGTGTTTCTATTCAGATGACCTCAACGGGTCATCCAGCACCTCTTATTTGTCTACTGACTAAAATCATTCAATACTCTAATTCCAGTAGCCCAGGTTACCTCTTCAAGATAAATAATCCCTGAAAATACTGAGTGGCTCCACTAAAAATTTAAAATCCCATATTGTAAGTTAAAAGAATAGTTTTCAAAGATGCCAGTAAGATAAAAGAGACAAGTGATATCCCAAGAAAATAAAGAGATTTCCATTACATGGTAGTCATGTCTCCTTGCTTCTGACTCCCCCCCTTCATTGAGCTGATCATCAGAAAGCAGGGATGATGTCTGTCTGGCATATCCCTGCCAGTCTGATGGCAAGCCCAATTGCTGAATAAATGAATGGTAAAGAAAGGAATGTGCTAGGGTTCTGTCTTATTTAGGTCAGCATGCTTTGTTACAATAGATGGAGGATGGAGGATTCAACAACAAACATTTGTTTCTCACAGTTCTGGAAGCTGGGTTTAAGATCAAGTAGCCAGTAAGTCTTGTGTCTGGTGAGGGACCATCTTCCTGGTTTTAGACAATTTTGTGCTATATCTTCATCTTCACGTGATGGGGAGAGACAGAGAGAAGGAAGCTTTATAAAGGCAATGTATCAAAAAGATTCCACTATCATGACCAAATTATTTCCCAAAGATTTCACTCCTCAATGCCATCATACTGCAGGTTAAGGTATCAACATAGAAATTTTGATAGAAAATAAACTTTCAATCCATAATAGCCTTAGTGTCTTTCTTGGGTTCCTTACTTTTCCCCTAGGATTGTCTATTAATCTTAAATATTGGAGTTGTAATCACCACCATATTTAGTTTTGGTATCAGTTCAATGTTGACATATCTATACTTAAAACCAAATGGAATTCAAACCTCAACACAAACTAGGAAAACAGATAACAGATAGCAATTATCACTGAAATAGGTGAAGAAAATATACCTTTGGAATAACTGGGGAAACACCAAAACTAGATAGTAGAAAACAATTTTTTTTTTACAGGTGCTAATAAAACTTATCATGCAAGAAAATATCTTTTTAGGAGATGCATGATTATATATTTAAGGGTTAAGCATCATGATTATGTTCAGGAAACTTGCAATATCTGTTTATTTTCAATTTATATACTCTATCTGAGTAAAACAAATAAGGCAAAATGCCAGCAATGTTGCATTCTGGGTGGCGGATCTGTAAGTGATCATCGTCCTGTTCTGTGTATTTGAGGATTTTCAGAAAAAGCTTTGGAAAAATGACAAGGCAGATGCTTGTGATCTTAGGGTTATGAGTGACCCAAGGGCCATCTGTTTCAGGCTGGCTTCCTACCTGAATCACACTTGAAAATCACACATGTTACAGAATCCTCTTTCTCCAAGGAACCATTCCTCTGTCTTCTCTGTCAGTCTACTCTGTATTTCCATAATCTTTGCTGTCAAAAGTTCTTCCTTAAATCTTCCTTATATCTGGAGTCATTGAGGCTCTTGGCTAGCATGGTATCTTGAGATTTCAAAACTTAAGAGATATTGAGCAGGTGCTAGATAATACTTTTCTCTAGGATTCGAATTCCTATAAACTTTCTAGAGTAGTTGGTAAGCAAAGCTGCTCTCCAGTGTGGTCTGATGTTTATCTGGAAACATTAAAGGAAACTAGACCATGAGCCAGCCCTGTTTGTAACCCCCATCCTCACTGCTTTCACTGCTCTGAATTCCATGCCCTCCCCTGACTCTATCTGAAATAGCATCCTAAGAGTCTCCTCATTTCCTTGACTTACTTTAAAAGAAATAACATTAATCATTTCCTGAAATGATTTCATGTTAGATATTTATTGCTTACTTCCTCACTAGAAGGTGCACTCGTGTGGGTAGGGCCTTAGTTCATGCCAATGGTTCTCTGACATGATTGGATCTGAATCTTCTGTTAAAAAACAGATTGCTGGGTCCTAGAGTTTGTGGGTTAGTAGTTCTAAGGTGGAGCCCTGAAATTTGCATTTCTAATAAGCTCCAAGTGATAATGCTACTCTTGTCCTGGCACCTCATTTTGAGCACTGGAATAGCACCCTAAGATTCAATGTCATTGGCCAGTGTATCCCAGCATGTGGATTGTACATGTCCCATCAGTACCTGCTGAATATGTGAATGGAAGACCAACTGGAAACTGACTGACTGACATTGTCACCGGGCTTTGGAAATGGGAGAACTTTGAAACCCAAAAAACAGGCAGCTGAGAAACCAATTTGGTTCCCATGCAGGAGCCCCCTCACCTCAAGCCTGAGTCCAGATGTGCTTTACTAAGAGCTGGGGCACACAAGAGTACTTCTAAAGCCAGCCTTACCAAGTCTGGGCATACTTATGAATATTTAAAACTTTGAGAAACACTACCATAGAGGATAAATTCTATCTAATTCCCTTTAATGCCTTTATCAGAAAGAAAATACAGAAGTAGACAGAAGGCTTTGTCAATGATCCAGTGACCTAAATTTATTAAAAATGCTTTTCTTATCATCTTCAGTATCTTTCTATGATGTATTCCCTTTATTGGGAATATTACTTCTAATTCAGCTTCTAAAGGAGTAACCTTTATAAGAGATACTTAATTTGGAGTTGCATTGGTGAATATACCAACAGGCCATTCACCAATCATATTTGATTTCTAGAACCGGACAGAACAGCTTTAGCTAAGTATCCCCAGTACTTTTCCTTAAGCTATATTTGATTGTTTGCTTTTGACTGATAAAAACAAAGTACCCTGTAAACTATGTAGAGAACTGGAATTTTGAACCAAGTGCAGGAGATTAAGAACAGAACAGTTTTAGGTATTATTATTAGCAATGTCAAATGATAGTTTCCAAATGACACAAATGATCTCATCTTTCATGGAATTCTTCTGTAGCGGACAGTTTTGGGTTTTAAAGAGCGCTGGGTGTGTGGAACACTTTTGTTTCCAGATGTACAATTGTTGATCAAGGCTATGTGTACACACATGCTCTATGATGAAGCAGCCCTAGTCTGAGAGTGCTTGTGTACACACACACACAGACACACACACACACACACACCAACTCAATACATACGTTAGTGTTGAACTGGAATTCAGGCTGAAAGAGGCCATCCTGCCTTGGGTGTGTTCAAACAACTGGGGAGTGGGGGGGTTGGTATGTTTTCAAGGTTCTGTTTTGGTGTCAGATTGAGTGGAGATAGAGCATCCATTAATTTAGCAGAGCATCTGGGATCTTTAAAGCCAGAAAGAACCATACAATTTATCAATCTTAATTTGCTCACACTGCAGTGAAACGGGGAGATCTCTAGGAAACGCTGACAAGATGCAGATGTTACCCATTTGGCTGATATCACACACACCAACAAAGCGCCTTAGTTCCACGCCCCTACTTCCTCAGCTTCTTTTAAGCTTTGTCCCTTGTTCTTTGGCCTGCCGTGTTTGTGCCGACACAGTATTTAGTAGCAAAAACACATCGACTCCATAAGGTATTCTGTAAGCTACCCTCCTTGTACAGGAAATGACCCCACTATAAATTGTTGACTCTGGAGGCCAGAGTAAAACAATCTAGGTGATAAACATTTGTGTTCTTAATAGCAAATAGAGGGGATCAGGGAACCCATATAGTATTGAGGACACTCACAGAGTTCAGAAATGATCTCCAAGAAAAACGTTTAGGGTCAGTGAAAGGGCTAAGGGTTGTCACTTCATTACTTTATGTTCCTTGAAGGTAAAACTGATTCTTCCTTGTCTTTTATTTTCCAACAGTTTTTTCCTATAATGACACCCATGACATATTGACCATTACATAGCAATGTTCAGTTATAGTGTGTGGCTAAATGGAATTACTGGATTCTCACTAGTATAGCAATATGTCTAGGTTCATAGATTCATCTTTCCTTTTTATGTTTTTCTCCAGAATGGAGTTATTTGTTCCATAAGATTAAAAATAAACAAGCATACTATTCTTTAAGGAGCTGATAGATTTCCCTATCCTGTCTGTACCCTTTATGCCCTACCTGGGCATACTGAGATAGAGAAGACAGCATTTTTGGTTCCACAGATTTTAAAACCTGATGGCTGAGACAGAGAAATAAGCACCTGGTGCAAATAGAGTGATTGTGTGCTGCAGGAGCAGGAGTGGGGTGGTACAGGGCTAATGAAAGGAATAGCTCATTGCTCATTCCAGGGGTCTAGAACCAGAAAATGATACTTATTTTGATTCCTAGGCATGAGAAGGAAGATGCCTAGTGAGCATGAGGATTGAATATCATACAGTTTACAAAGGAACTGAGCATAGTTTGTTGTTGCTGCAATTACTTTAAGCACAGGGAGAGAGGGAGAAATTTCCTTTCACTTTCCTTGTGGAGAAAAGGATGAGAAGGTGACTTTTCACTTGGGTCATATAGGCACAAGTTTCTCAACATTTGCACTATTCTTTTGAATTTAGTCATTACAGTTTGAAGGTCTTAGTAAAAAGTATATATAAATGCTCCCAGGGAGAGGTTGTACAAAAATGGTTATCAGGAACTTTAAATAAATATTCTCCTCATGTATTCTAATCACCTCCCTGGGTTCCTGAGAAATGAGGGATGAGATTATATTGAATTTTGAAGGAAGGAGGTGAGGTTCAGAAGAAAGAAGGAAATCCAGGCAATAAGTCTTGAAGTTTCCAACGAGGTTTGGGACTTGGGATACAGTATTTCAACCTGGTATTATTAGGTCTTTTACTCTTCTCAGAAGGTCCCATGACCAAATAAGTTGGAGAACTCCATGTTCAAAGGAAGTGGGAGTCAATTTAAAATAAGAATTTTCAGAACCTCCTAATATCAAAGTTGTGATTTTCCAAGAGATATAGTAGCATAAAACACTTTCTAAATTGACCACAAAACCCCCTTTTATGCTAGGAGATATTCTGTGAGATTAGTATTCCGGGCAATGCACAGGGTTTTGTGTGAGGAGGTGAAAGGCAAGTTAGCCCCAAGAAGTCCTCATTGTGTCATCGCAATGGACAAACCATTATGTGATGGAAAGTATTGCGTCCTTCATTTTGCCAAGGGCTACCTCATTTCTAGCTTGAGTAGCTGTGCCTGACACCTCAGTGTTGTGTAATGTTTAGAATATTTTAGTTCTATAAACAAGTTTTTATTTATTTGTTTGTTTATATATTTTCTTGAAACTAAAATTATATCTTGTATTCCCTAAAATAAGTGACCCAGAGTGTCTGAGCACTTATACCCTTGTTCCAGCAAAATACACAAATGGTATCTATGAAAGTCTCCCACAATCCATCTTATCCACTTGACCTCCTTTATCTTGCTTAGCCTATCAGTTCATCTTGGAAACAAACACTTTCACCAAGCTCACCATGACTATTTATATACATTTGGAAGACATTCCACTGGAAATTACTCTCAAAAATGTTCTGTTCAGTATAGCAAGTAACTGGTAATAGAACCCTACTGTTTCATCACTGTGTTTTCCTTTAGATAGTTTCCAGCGGTGTTATCAGCCAGGTAAGGAATAAGAAAATCTCTTGCAGGCATTCCAAAACTTCCTCCCAACTGTTGTTTTTTCCCTGAACAAGAAATGTTTAAGTTATTTATTTGCTAGAAGCTGAGAGGGCAAAATCTAACAGAGGAAAGAAAGGAAGAGCTATTGGTTTTCTTCATTTCAACTTTAAATATCTACAATACACAGAAGACAGTTCCACACTAAGAAAATGTGTAAAGGTAGGTGTGGCCACATGCCCTTACCATCAGGAGGCTGACAAGAGAGGAAAGCAAGATATCTGCATAATTGATTACCTAGCAGGCAGACAAAGGTACATTGGAGATAACAAAATGCTCAGACTCATGCTCTAAGAGGGGTGAAAATAGAGCTTTCTGTGACAACTTCATGAAAATGTTTGCATTTGAGATAGGCTTTGAAGTAGGGATTTCTACTTGAAGATAATTGGGAATGATGTTTCATGGGGAAGAAGAGAAGATAGTGTGTGTACATAAAATGTGTTCAAGAAGCAATGGGCAATTGAGATCGTGCTGTTACTGATAGGGGTGCTGTGATGAATTGGGGGACCATGACCATAGCATGGTAGTGGTGCATTGGAATAACAACCATTGTGCCTTTGTGGGCAAGCCAAGCCTTCTCACAAGAGGAATGCAGAGAAGGAATTTAAGGAGAGAGAGAAAAAAACTGGACAAGAGAGTGAGCGAGCAAGCAGAGGAGCATCAGGGAGGCCTGGAGGCCTCAGATTTGCTGCTGCCTTGTGAAATAGCAGGGCAGGGAAGGAAGCCACGCTGTGGACTTCCATCCCCAGCCCAGGCCGGTGAGGAGCCCAGGGAAACATGCTGGAGAAACTTGTGACTTGTGTGAGCTGACTTGGAAACATGGTACTTGAAAACTTGCTTTAACTTTGAAACTGTGAAGTTTGGGAATTATCTGGAGACCTGAAGAGAACTTGCTGTGTTGCTATTTTCATCATGAGATGTCTGAACTGGTTGCTGGTGTTGTATGGAGTGAGTCTTGCTATATTTGGTCCACTTAAGAATTGAAGCTGAAAGAATGCTGGAGCTGTACCTTTTAGAGGAAGATTGATGATGCCATCTTGGTTTTTCATTGGAATTGAATCTCCCGCTTTTGAAGGAGGAGCAATAAAGCCATCTTAGTTTTTCCATTTAACTTGAAGTGAATAACTGTGCTTTTGGAAGAGCATTAATGATGCCATCTTGGTTTCTTCATCTACCTTGAAGGTAGGACAGCTGCCATTTTGTGGATGCATGTGGCTGAATACCCATGTGCAGTTTTTGGACTAGAGACTGAACTGATTGGTAAGATAATCAAAGGGGGTCCATTGTATGTTCAATGACTTTTGTTTATTTTGTCTTTTTAATGAGTAGATCTGTTTTTGCCTCTTCTTAAGGTTAGTGTGGTCTTGCCACTGCTCACATGGGCTGGGACAAACCTGATGAGTGGCTGGATTTAAAGGACCAACCGCTCCTGTTTGTAAATTTAGTTAAGTACCCTGTTTTGTTGTTTTTTTTTTCTTACCCAATTTCATTACCACTCACTCACTCACTCACTCACTCACTCACTCACTCACTCACTCACTCACTCACCTGTGATGTCAGTTAGAAATCAGTCTCTCTCAACTATTCCTTTGCCTCCCACCATCATTCCCTTGCAAATTCCCCAAGTCCTATGCATTTTATCCTCTGAATATCTCTCAAATCTCCTGTGCTTCATTCCCACTTCCTCTTTCCTAGCCCATCCATAAAATGAAAGTGGCACCAAGGAACTGAGGACACCAGGGCTGGCAAGAAGAAGGTTTATTAGTACTGCTACTGGCTCAGCAGATTCATATCCAAAGGTTGAGTCCCCTTAAGAGGTAAGTTAAGGGTCTATATACTCTTTACATGTACTGATGTTCTGGGAGGGCTATCACTGGTGGTAGTACATGGTCTGACATGACAGAAGATAGAATGAGGAATATTTAAGGGGAAACTGAGCTGCATACCAGTAAACCAAGTCAGTAAGTCATGGGTTGTTTTTCCTAGATGTCTTGGCTCAATTGCTTAGATTACTGTGCTTCAGCATACTTTATCATGCTTACACCTGGTTATCATAATTCAAAGTATTCTGTTTCCATCACTCTTTCTTGTTACATTTCTCCTTCTCTTTCTGTACATTGGCATATGTACCCTGAAGCACATTGCCTCAGTTTCAAGCTATTCCTGGAGCTCCCATTGTGCAATGGCTTTCTGTCTTACCTCTGTTCTCCCATGCTCTTCTATCCCTTCTTCCACCTGTCTTTAGAGACTAGCCTCCAGCTTTACCTTCTCTTGGCAATCTGCCCTAATCTTCCCTAGTCCCCAGGGCTTATTGTGTGTTCTCTTTTGTACTCCCACCCTACTCTCTGTGCACCTCACAATGTTGTGTGCCTTCATCTTCCCATACCTGAATGACTTTCTCCAGGAGAGAGTCCCAGAAGTAGACTAGCTGGTCAAATGGTCTGTGTCTTTTGCATTTAGCTAGCATTGTGCCAGATAATACTCTGGAAATGGGTATCAGTTTCTACTCCCATAAGCAGTGCATAAAAGGGTCTTATTTCCCTCTGCCTACTTAACCCTGGGTAGGATCACTGTTTTTTGGTCTTTGCCAATCTGATGGGTGAAATATGATACTATATCATTGTTGCTTAATATGACTTTCTTTCATCTCTGACTGCATTTCATGGTATCTGTATTTCTGTCATTGTGAATTGCCTCTTTGTTTCTCACCTATTTTTTTTTCTAGTGAAGAATTCCTGT
>PVHY01029728.1:0-14021 GCA_004024945.1 Uropsilus gracilis | reverse complement strand
CAGTCAGGGAGGGGAGGTGGTGAGTGACCCCCGGAGATTAAAATGATGTGAAATATATATATATATGTATAAATAATTTAATAAAATAAAGCAGTCCCATCAGGCTCACGTTGCCTGGGGTACCACGGACTCAAGCAATCCCCAGCCTCAGCCTCCCAGGTAGTTGGGATTACAGGCATGCGCCACCACACCCAGCTATTTTTGGGGACTGGGTCTCGCTGTGTTGCCCCAGGCGGGACTCAGATTGCGACCCCTGGTCCCGGCCATGGCTTCCTAGCCTGCCGCTTACAGGCATGCGGCATCACGCCTGGCCTGGCAATTTCACTTTTACTGACTATGGGAAATCTGTGTTCTCAAGCTTTACCTAACACACACTCTGCAACAACAAATAGGTTCATTTAAGTCAAACAATTTATACCATCGCTACTGATAGTATGTTGGTTAATTATGACATATATCTGGAGAATATCTGCAAAAAACAAACCAGAAAGCACTCAAAAGTGACACATCACTGAAGTTACTTTCAAGTTAAGAACAGTTAACCCGACAATATAGGTCTCACTATTTTTGCCCATGAAACCGCAGGCTCATGTTGGCCAGGGAACCATACTCAAACAATCCCCAGCCTCAGCTTTCCAGGTAGCTGGGATTACAGGCGCACGCCACCAGGCCCAGCTGTTTTTTTGGAACCAGGTCTCGCGATGTTGCCCCAGGTGGGACTCAAACTGTGATCCCCAGTCCCAGCTGCGCTCCATAAGCTGGCGCTTACAGGCACACGCCACTGTGCCCAGCTCTAACCTGACAATATTAAGTTTAAGACAAAGAATGTGACTCACCTTAATACCCATTAACTTTCTAAATTTGACGTTTTGGTCCTTGTTTCCAAAATTCAGTTTTTCCCATATTTCAGCAGACTGGGATTTGTCCTGTTAGAAATAATGAATTTTGAGGTTATGTAAACTTATCCTTATTAGACTATTAAATCGCTCCATGATAAGCTTAAAACAAACGTCGTTTCTCAGTAAAGTCTACAATTACTGAAACTAATTTTTCTGATCCAAACTTGCTTTTTAACAGTTAATTAGGAATGAATGACAGAAGAGGGGAGATAAAAGAACTTACCCCTTCTTTCTTGCCTTGCCAAAGCATTTTCCTTTTTTTCTCTTGCTCAGCAAACTTCATGGGGTTCACAGCTGCAGGGTTATAGTAGCTGGGCACAGCGATTCCGGTCTCCGCCAAGGCCTTAGCCTGCAGCGCTGCCATCTGAGCCGCCATGGCGATCTGAGGAGTTACTTGCGTCCCTGATGCCAACAGAGCAGCAACATTGAGAACAGAACCTCCAGTAGCTGCAGCTGCTGAGGAGATGAAAATGGATTTTAAGACTGAAATAAACCCAATTTACAGCACACATTACTAATACATGAGGCTAGTCATATGCAAAAAAGGCAGGACATTTTCAGTAAATATAGAAAATAAGTCAGTCTATAAAGCAGTGATGTTTCAGCAAAGCTACTTAATGTATGTGTCTACAGACATGTTTCTGTACATAATTTCATATGCTACAACTTCATTTACTTCTCTGAGGGTAAAGACAATTCTGCAAATAGCGGCAAGGCATTTGATTTTCAACAGAGGTGAACTTATGGTACCTGTAGCTAAACATAGATTAATTTTCGTGTTTTTTTTTAACATTTTCTTCAACAGACACTTCCTTCCTTCGAAAGGCACAAGTATTTATATTATGCACAATCAGCAGAGACTAAGTCAAAGTCCCATTCAGTAGCACACCTGTATTTCCATTTAAAATGGTCAAGTCAGGAACTGAGTCAGTCTTCTGTAAATTAAAAGGCTATTCTAGTGAATTACTTTTGTCAGTACAGAAGCTTTAAAAGTTCTTAAATTACTAACATTATGGGATGCCAGTTCTGAAGTTTGCTGAAATTATGTGATAAAGCAAGGTGGCAGTTTGTAATTTCTAGATTTTTCTTCAAAGTTCTATTAACTAGAAATACTAGAAAACAGAAATTCTACACTGGATACAATTTAATAGTACAATCTTTTCTTCCCCAGATTTTTAATTGACTGCACATATATTTTTAACATCATACTATAATGTAAAGAGTATACCCTAGAGTTTAAAAAACTCTATCTCCAAAATCATAATGAAGACAACATATGCAGTGACAGCTGACATGCTACATAAAATATCATTTAGTCAAAATTACCTTTACCAACGAAAATTTGAAATATAGACGGATAAAGATTTTATGATAGGTAAGTTCTAACTAAAAATACGATATTCAGTGTACTGATGATCCGTTGAAAACACATCATTTTATTTTCTGTGCTTTGCCAACTTCAACAAATATGCCAGAATCAAGAAAAATTACCTGCAGCTATTTCTTGTTGTTTCTGTTTTTCAACCATTTCCTTTTCTCGCTGTTCTTGTAATTTCTTTGCCCTTTCCAACCTGTCAGAGATAATTTAAGTAAAATTAAAAATAGCACTATAAGACCAGTATGTATCTTTGTATTTTTCTGCATGTATATACAGAAAGACAATTAACACATACTAGACTTTTAAATTAAAATTTAATAACCTACACTGTTCTCTGTATGAGGGGGGAAAAGTAATTCTTCTTAAGATGGAATAAATTACAAATAATACCTCAATACTGGTTTTAAACATTTATAAATTCACTGGTTAGTCAAAGACTGGAACAGCATCTCTAGTTGAGATGCTCTAGTTGAGAATGGTTAAAAATGAAATTATCAAATCTTTAATAACAGTTGGTTACAAGAGGATAACATTAAATCTTATACTGAAAGTTAAATGTTAGACAGTAAACAACGTACATGGCAATACCTAAAGACTTTCTTGGTAAAGCTGATACAGGATAAGGTCAGTCAAGACATGCAGACAGTGATTTCTGTAAAGGACTTTATTAGTCTTAGAGTTAATGGAAGTTGAACAGCAAGCAAGCCCTAGCTGTCCTTTTTTAACAGTTAACAGTGTGGGAGAAAACTGCTGTACTAGGAAATTACTTCTGGCAGTTCAAGAAATTTATCATTAAGGAGGTGGAAACAGGAAAGACAAATTTATCCCCTAACAAAAAAAAATTCCAGTCCACACGGAACTCACTAATTCCAGCAATGTACTAATACAAGCACTAAACGCCCCGTCAAGGCAGTATTTCCTATGCACAAGTAATGAACAATATTATCTTCTTCATGGCGAGTCTCTAAAACAGAAGCCCTGGCTTAAGACTCATTCAATCTACCAATCACCTTTAATGGTGCCAGAAATGCGTAAGGGTCGGGAAAGAGTCCTGACGGGGGGCACTCGGGGTAGCACAATGCAACGGAAGTAAATTGGCATTTGCTGTAATGACTGCTCATGTTTACATAAAAGGAATATGGCAAATTATAATTTCATTAAATACATAGGCACGATATATACACAAAACAGACTTGAAGCCGGGCATGGTGGTGCATGCCTGTAAGTGGCAGCCTAGGAAGCCAAGGCCAGAGATCGCGGTTTGAGTCCTGCCGGGGGCACGTAGTGACATCTAGTCTCAAAAAAAGTAGCTGGGTGTGGTGGCGTGCGCCTATAATCCCAGCTACCTGGGAAGCTGAGGCTGGGGATGGCTTGAGTCTGTGGTACCCCGGGCAACGTGAGCCTGAGGTTCCACAGGCAAAAATAGAGAGACCTAGTCTCAAACAAAGAACCCAAGCAAACAAATAAAAAACCAGACTTGAATTTGTGCTTGGAAATAAAATTTTCTGTTAAGGGTAACAAAGTGTAGGTTCACAGACATGAAAGGTATCTCCAAAGTAGTTTTAAAACTCTATCCACATTTCAATACAATAAACAGAACAAAACCCAGTCTACATACTGTAGTTGCTATTAACAAAAGATCTCCCTTCAAATGTCAAGGCAGCCAAGGAGTAACCTGGTGTTCTGATATTAGAGCATTTGATAGAAACTTGTCATCTGTAAACTCACTAAGCAGCCTGTTATTTTTTTAATCGAAAGCTTTAGATGCTAGTAACAGCTTCAAATCTTAATAAAATCCAAATATTAAAACAATAAATGTTCATACTGTATAATAACAGAGTATTAGGGTTTTAAAAAAAGACTTGTCAAGAACTAACAGACCATCCTTTACAAATTCGTTCAGATACTGTAGTAAATTACTTCCTGATGCCGTAGATTTTAGTTCAGAAGAAAACATGACTGACTACAGTTCTACTGGTTGCATTAAAATGGCCAGTGCAGGTTTGGAATTCACGCCATTCACTGTGGTGAATGGGACAAAGAAGGGGTGAGCTCACACCTTTGCTGCTGCTGCTGTTCAGCTGGAGTTCCTGCCAGGCTGGGTTCACAGGGCAGCAGCCCGTCAGGTTACATTGTGATAACTGTATTTTTGTAATGAAAAAAAAATACAAACTCAATTTCATAAAGAAAAAATCAAGAGTATAGTTTTCAGAATATGGGAGAACCTGCAAGCAAGTGCTTGGATTCTACTGTAACTCATGACTCTCTGCATGAGGCAGCTCTCACAATAGCTTTGCAGCTTTCAGCCACTTAGTCCTGCTCGTGTGGTCCCACCATCACCCATCTCGGAAACTTCAGAAAATTAAAAAAGTACAGCGATTCCCACTGCTAACAGCAGTCAAATTTACAAGATCGAATAAACTGGCCTGTAGGAGATACTATTTGCCACTTCAAAGTAAGACAATTAGCAGGATTCTACTTAGTTTCAGATACTTTGTTTTTTGAGGTAGAAGGTAAAGACACAAGCAGTTCAAAAGGCAAAGTTAACAGAGTTAAGTCAGCATTAAGGCTTTTTTCATAAAGGCACATTTTACACAAAAAGTAAACACTGCAACAAACAAGAACTGCACGCACCTCCTAGCCAGAGCTTCTTGGGCATCCATTGCCGTGTTTCTGCCTCTGAAGGGAGGGGGACTAGGCGTTCGGCTTAAGCTTCTGCTGAATCTTCTTGGTTTTTCAATTCTCTTCTTTCTATCCCTGTAATAAATTGCATTACAATAAACTGCATTTAAATTCACAATCAATTAAAAAGTTTAAAACAGTTTAAAAAGTAAAAGGTAAAATCACAGGCACTGGTCAGAATACCAATGCTTGAGAAGATTAATGGTGAAATCATTAACTGTCATATTGTAGGGTTGAAATTAGTACAAAAAATTAAAACCACCAATTAAGAACCTAGGCTAAAGTGACTACATAAATGATGAACAGTTATTACAATAAGGCCACACTTATCCACATTTTAGTCTTTTATACTGCCTGATTTGACAACCAACTAACAAAAGAGCTTTTCCTTTAATGCTGTATTTGCGATGACACAGCTATTAGTAACTAAAAGAACAATATTCCCTGAATATTTACAACGTTCTCTCATGTTCTTTATTGTACTTCTAGCTCAGAAAGTTTAGAGGCTCTTTGCCAGTCAAGCCAGGCTTGAACAGCGCTCATCTGCTTGCATATCTGACACAGCGCATACGGTACAATAGGCTGATACATATACAGACTTTGTACTTATATCCACTGGACTCAGTCCACTTAATAACTGCTTTGGGGTTTCTTTTTTTAGAGACTAAGTCTCACTATGTTGCTCAGGGTTGTCTTGAACCCGCGGACTCTAGTGATCCCTGGCCTTAGCCTCCCAGGTAGCTGGGATTACAGGAGCGCCACCACGCCCGGCTTTGGTTTGGGGCATCTTAGACAAGTTATTTAACTTCTCTATACTTCAAGGAGTTAGCTCACAGAAGAGTTAATCTGAGGACTGGATGAGCTAATACATACAAAGAGCTCTGGCATATGTAGATAATGTGGCAGGCAGTAAATGTTAACTACTGTGATTATAAAACTAACAAAGGGACTTCAGTGCTTGAAACAACTAATTTTAACGGGGTAGTCACACCCTCATTTCAAAGGTCAATTGACCAAAAGAGAATCCATCTAAGTGTCCTAATAGTACTTAGGTCTGTTCTTTACTGGGTCTGGATGCGATTAAATTAGTTATCATAAGCTCCAATTAAATTAATTGCTCCAATTTAAAAATAAAAATAAATAATAAATAAAATAAAATAAAATAAAAGCTCCAATTTAATTAATTAAATTAGTTATCATAAGCTCATAGGTTAACCGGAACACGCTGGCGCTGACAGGTAATAGACAGACCACGAGTGGCTGGTTAGCTTTTCATGAAGGCAGCAGACACACACCGACTTCTACTCCGCGTCCTACTCCTGCTCCTGCTCCTGTGCCTGTGCCTTGATCTTGAGCGGGAGCGAGACCGGATCCTACGTTTTCTTTCCCTGCTTCTGGACCGTGACTTCTTCCGCTCTCTGCTTCTGGATCTTGACTTCTTCCGCTCCCGACTCCTAGACCGAGACTTCTTCCGCTCCCTGCTTCTGCTGCGATGACGCCTGGAATGACAACACATGGATCTGTAGGCTGTATTCTCAGACATGAGTCAAAAACGGAGCTCTTGTTCTTGTGTGAGTACACCTCCCTTTGGGAACAAAGTAAAGTGCTATCTTGTCAAAAATGTGCTCCACCTGCCTCTGTATTTTGGCTTCTACGTCTATTGCCTTCCAAATAAACTCACACAAGCAGTTAGTTTTAAAGTACAAAGTTTGAAGTTTGAGAATATTTAGTATCAAATTAATTCTCACTATTTAAAAAATCGGAACTGAATCTTACAGTGCACATATAGTCCCTGCAGGCTGTGTGAAATGATTACCAAACACTGGCTTCTTATAGAAAACAAGCATTGCACACATTTGAGCTAAACCGTGTCTTGAAAGAAACTTACAATTGAACAGCTGACAGTCAATGTAAGTAATGTAAAAGAAGTATGATAGTGACTTCAACTATATTAACACAGTTAACTGTAGTTTTTCCACTCTAAGACATGAATCAAGAACTTAAAAGTCCCGAGTTCAGCTGTCAGTGGACACAGCAAGCAAAGGAATGGGGTAACTGAATAAAAACCATCAACTTTCTAAGATCTCAAGGGCATTTAAGGTTAATGGTATTCTGTGTAGCTTAGAAGGCACTCTTATAGACATAAAAGTTACTTTACCTTTCACGAGACCTAGACCTTGAGTGACTTCTGCCTCTTGATGACTTTCTTTCTTTGCGTTTGTGTCTGTCCTCACCATTTTCAGATGAATTGAGTCGCTCTCTTCCTTTGTCAGAAGAATGCTCTTTGTCATTATGTTCCTCAGACTTGTGTTTCTTAGAGGATTTATCTTTGGATTCGTGTCTTCTTGCCTGTTTTAAGAAGAAGTTGGTTCTTTCAGGAAAATAGTGCAACAAAGAGAGTTAGTATGGGTAACAGTAGACAAAAATGTTGTGATGCAACATTAGTAACCTTAGGAGTGTGCGGCAAATAAAAAAATGATCTATTTCACGTCACCCAAATGTTGCAGATGTCTATTACTAATTTTAGTTTTTCTTTATAAACCCCTAGATAGTATCTTACTCCCCAGTATTTTCAACACCACAGTTAACAGAATAATTTTCAATGTTGAAATATTGAAAAACCATGTCAGAAAAAGAGGAATTCCTGGTTTTTTTTTTTTGTACAATAAGAATGTATTCAGACTTTCAAAATCTTACAACAAACCTTTTATAGAGAAACAGACCAAGCACATTCAGCAACTTCTAAATTCAGAGTATATAGTATTAACTTTGAAATGTTAACAATGAAGATAACAAGGGTATAAATGCACTATAAAATGCATTTCAAATCAGACAGCTATGTAAAATTAATCTAAGTATTAATATTTTCTGCAATTTCAAATTACTTCACGCAGAGTTAAAGTGTCATTTTATAGCTAAAGTGCTAGATACCATTTCTGAAAGATGGCTCCTGACTTTGCCCCCCAATGTTTACACTGTGAAGCAAACACTTTTCCTTCTACAGTCACAATAACTTGGAGGTCTATAGCATTACATGTACCCAGAGTAAAAAATGGCAACTATATCATTTTAAATGTTTATGAAATCAAACTAGATATAATTCCTATTATCTTTATACAATATACATTTTCCCCATACTCTGAAAGATTAAAAACCAAGGCCTTCATTTCCACACTATATGCAGAGACTCAGCTAAAATTAGCTGCATAATCAAGTCTCCACCCTATCATTTACATACCAAATTTGAAGTGTAAAATGGTAGATTTCCCATATTAAAAGCTGTCAAACTCATCCTCCAGTAAAATCAACTTAAAAATCCTATACATTTCAGAATAACAATTTTAAAGCTGGATGGGAACTCAGACCTTTGAATTCAATTCCTGGTTTTTTTTTTGCAGGACTAAACAAACTCCTCAGTATAGAGCTACATGGTACGTCATGTTCTTCTGATGCCCCACTCTCCCACCAGGACAGGACATATAGCTAGTGTTTCCCAGAACGGTCTATTCTTCCCTTCTGCTCAAGATTAACTTTTCTTAGAAACAAAAATTTTGCCCAACATTTGGGAACATGCACAGTGATCTATTTGAATAGACAGGTAACATGAAATTATCTTGCAGATAAGAGACCTGGAAACACAGCTAAATTTTATTTTCATTACCAGTTCTCTACAGTATGAAATCATAAAAGAAAATGTCCTTGATTTTGCCATGTAGTGGCAAAGTGGAAAAACTTTGTGTCTAAACTTTCAAAGGTTTTAAGAGTTTATTTAAAACCAGTTTTCCAAACAACATTACTATTAAAAAAACAAAAACAAAAAACAAAAACAAAAAACCAAGCCATTAAAACCCTTAACTGATTTAAGATATACTTAAGGGAAATAGGAGTTTGAATGACTAATAGTTACCTTATCATGAAGTAGGCTTATTATTTTGCTATCTGAGTCTGCAGCGTCTTCAGTTCAGTCTCTTCGCGCATTAGCACGCTGAGTATGATTTATTATAGAAATGTTATCATGTGAGCTAAACAAAATAGTCATTTTCACAAAAACTCTCCTAAATTAAAAATGTAACAGAGCTTCCATTAGGGGAAGAGGTGAAGTCCCTGCCCACATATGTTCAGGAGTCCCTCGCCCAGCCCCCACAAGACTCTGCTCCCTCTTTGGCTGCTACTTCTGCTTGTCCTCGTTGGCTCATCGCTTGTCTTCTCAGGCAGGTGAGCAAGTTAACGTCTCTGCAATACAGCTGCTTTCTCCTCAAGTTTTTTTGCCACCACCTTTCCAACTGTTCCTCACTGACAATGTCATTTCAAAATTCAACAGTACCATTAGGGAACTCAAACTACCTTATTAATGGAAAAAGGATTTGAGTTATCTTCCATAAAGAAAAAGTAGCCCACAGATATTTAGGGATATTGTTACTCGAAGGTGACTGCTATTTAAAAATCCTGAGCTGTCATCAGGAATAAGGAGACCTGGGACCTCAGATTAATGGAAGCTCTGTGTGACAGGCCTAAAAAAACCAATTATACTCTTCATATGAAATCTATATTGTGAATATTTTCACAACATAACAAAATTAATAGTTTTTGAATGAACTTTTCATATAAATAACTATCTTCTTGAAAAAGAAAAAAAAGATGAATCCAAATCATGCTTATTTTATAACCCAATTAACCTTATAAATCAGGTCTGGTACTTACCTTGACAATATCATATTCACACAAACATTTCTACCAGATACTTTATAAGTATTTTAAAGTACCTATTCACTACAAAGTGCTAATTACCTCTTTGCTTCTGCTCCGGCTCCTGTGTTTTCTTCCTTCATTATCTGAGAAGATAAATAAAAATTCATCATAAACAAAGGTACACCTCAAACATAAACTATGACATTCACAAAATGGAACACAAGAAGATAAACAGGTTGAATTATATTTGGTAGACTGTAAGTCAAAAAGATGCTATAGCTTATACTCAGAGTTAAGTTGGGCACGGTGGCATGTGCTTGTAAGCAACAGCCTATGGAGTCGCAGCTGGGACTAGGGATCGTAGTTTGAGTCCCACCCGGAGCAACACAGGGAGACCTAGTCCCAAAAAAAACATAGCTGGGCATGGTGGCATGCACCCGTAATCCCAGCTACCTGGGAAGCTGAGGCTGAGGACTGCTTGAGTCTGTGGTACCATGGGCAACGTGAGCCTGCGGTTCCATGGGCAAAAATAAACAACAACAACCAAAAAACTTTGTTTTGGATGTTTAAGTTCAGAATATTAAAAAAAAAAAAAAAGTTCAGAATATATCCACTGCCTATCTTTCAAAATGAAATTTAAACATCTTAAGGTTCATAGGTAATTACCAAATTTAATCACACATAGTTGCCTTATGTATCATAAAATTCCTACATCAGGTCATTTATATTTCTAAATAATTGAAAATCCTCAAAGACTCTTTCCTATTCATTTCTCAACTCAAAGAACACATTAATTTTATCACTACATGCATGTTTTATATACACACTGAC
Source organism: Uropsilus gracilis (assembly GCA_004024945.1). NCBI lineage: Eukaryota > Metazoa > Chordata > Mammalia > Eulipotyphla > Talpidae > Uropsilus > Uropsilus gracilis. The sequence continues at coordinate 3,542 of PVHY01029728.1, read as the reverse complement.
ATAGATTCTGACAAATGCTGGTAGTAATCACCACCTTCAACAATATTTACCTGATTTCCGTTTTCTTTCTCTTGACCTTGATCGTGATCTTGAATAATGATGTTTTGAGGTTCTAGGAGAAACAGATATATCTGACTGCTCTTTTTTCTTATCTCTATCTGGGGATGTCTTTTCTGGGGCTAGTCCATCTCGTTCTGTATCACTAGCCTGAAAATTTAAAGAAAAATAATTACCGTACATAATCACCCTTGAATTTTACAAAATAACTAAAAAACAAACAGTAAATCAGAATGGTTGATCTCCAAGTAAATATGCCTCATACACAATAGGTCTGAGTAAATAAACTGAGATGACCAACCCAACCCAATAATTAATTGTAATTACAATAATATGATGAACGTCTTTAATCTTTTAAGAATCATTTTTACAGCTTCAAGAACAGAAGCTAGAGTTCCAAGTATTTCCAATAAACACAGCAGAAGCCTAGAAAATATAGCTTATTTTAGATTTGTGAACTCATTTAGCCGACTTTATCAATATGTTAAGGCTAGAGAGATTCAAGAGTATGAATCTTAAAACAATGTGAATGCATGCTTCTAAAATACTGTGAAATAAACAGAAGATTAACTTGCCCAAGACCCCAACCTTAATTTCACTAACCCTGTTTAACCCTCAGCACATCAGTGCTTGCAAAATGTGCTCTGCCTTTCCCCATTTTGCTCTGGGTTATGGAAACATGAAGCTGTTTCTGCTTTAAATTATTTTGTAAGTCACAATATGAAAGTTAAAGGAAAATAACCAAGTGTACACATACTCTCCCACTCCTGATTTATCTAAAAAAGGCAGGATCCTATTAATTCCCCGTGTTCCACTTTAGAAAAGACGATTTCACCTTCCTTATTCACAACGTACTCAGCACACAGATGTTTGAGGGAGAAATGAGTTTCAGTTATTACGTTTTCCACCATGAAACTGTTTTTGAGGATTTAGCTATGTTATCCAAGTCACAAGCTTCAAAAAGAAACTAGAATCAAAAGCCATTAGTCAGATTTTAATAAAAGATAAGGGAAAGTTTCAGCAGCCCCTGGAAGGTATGCAGTGCCAACCATCTGACTAGGGAATAAAGAGTTGACTACTTAGGCAAATTATAACCCTTGCTCTTTTTGTTTTTAGACACCAGGTCTTGCTATGTTGCCTGGGATAGTCTCGAACCAGGGGACTCAGGTGATTCCTAGCCACTGCCTCCCAAGTAGCTGAGATTACAGGTGCGCACCACGGCAACCAGCCTTGACCCTTAATCTTAAGAAAGGTTTACATGTTTAAAAGGATTGTTAAGTCAAGCAAGCAAAGACTATGACAGAGACTGATATAACCCAGAACCTGAAGTATTTCTACTCCCCCGCCCCCAACTTCTAACATACAGAAGAAACTGGGATTTGATAAACAGGGAATTGTCATACATAATCAGCAGGAGGAAAACATCACAGGATTAAGTTTCTTTTTCCCTTAGGAAGATTAGTTCAGAAAACACATACCAAGTAACTCAGAAAGGATTTGAAAAAAAGATGAGCAAGGTCACCAACTATTTACTTATGGTCAAAATGTGCCCAACTGAATGCTGGATTCCAGAAATAAAACAAACAGGCGAGATTTACAGTTCAGTTGGGGATGGAAGATACAGCGGATCTGTGAGCCTGCAGCGATGACACGACTTGTTACTGCGGGGGCTCTGGCTGCTCCAGTTTTCGATGATTTCTGCAATCACCACATCTTTATGCTCAAGGATTTTTATCCCTGAGAACTGAGTCCAATTTTTTCATCAGCAACATTAATTAAGTATGCTCACCTGGAAGGATAGACCGTATCTCCAGCTCTTTGCTGTGTCTACTTACTAAGAAATATCACACATTAAGGGTTCCGATTCCCACAAATAACACTGATAAGTTTCTCAGATTCTCATTACTATCCAGGACTATTTCCAATTTTTCTGAATAAAAACAAAGCACTACTATCACTTCTCTTAGCCAATGCCACACATTTCTGCCTTTAGCAGGCCCAAACCACGGATGAGATACTCACTGTGAGATTTAAGACTAGAACTGAAAATTTTCCAATGGAAAAGTCAGCATTTAGCTGACTTTAGTCAAAACTAGCTAAACATTTGTCAAATGCTTCCCAGTTAATGGTTTATTTAGTACCTCAGAATCTCAGGATACAGAAAAGCCAAATGTTCTTGGTTTACTTAATCCAGAATAACTTGCACCCCCCACGGTCATTTTTATCTGTAAAATGTACAACAAAACCAAGCTGCCATCAAATAACCATGAACAGTAACAGGTGGCCAGTTAACCCAAGCAAAACTTACTTCCATGATATTTTATTGGCATAATGACAAAAGTGTATTCAAAAAAAAAATCAAGAATATGGAAATTTCTCTAAAAGGTTCTGAATTATTTTGACTTAGCAGGAAGGTACATATGTATCTTAACTACCAATAAAAAAACTGTCCTCTAGTATTTGGTCTACTAGACTACAGTGTTTCTGACAATTTGCAACTTGTTTAAAAATTGTAACACTCAAGTCCTAAGACATTACATAAACCCTTTTCCAGAACGCAGAGGGTACACTGGATTTAATACTAGGCCACTTCTCTAGGGGATTCTTTTCACTGAAGTAGGTACTGCAGAAACAAATGTTCACTTAAAAATTTTTTTCAGACCAAATAAAACAATACTCTCATATTTTAAAATATACTGAGACCAAAACAATACTTGAAACAGAGGAAAATAATAAACGAATTGGTTGCACAAACACCTAAAACCTGCTGTTTGAAAGTAGCTCTAAATTCAATTAGGGTGATGTGCGTGTGAGCTATTCATCCTAATTCCTAATACCTACCTCAATTATTCGAGTAAACTACAAAACCTCACAGCTCAATAGTTCTATTTATTTTCAAAATACGAACTTTCAGTCAGCGGAAAGGACTGCAAAATGAGTTTTTTTTCCCCTCAAAGACATTAAAAATGAAGAAACCACACAATAATGCGATCCATCTGACGCCCAAAGCAGGCTTATTGTTCAGAAGAGAGAATTTAAGAACTAATGTTTGTTACAATTAAATAGGTCGAAGAGGTGGGGGGGTGGGTTGTCCTGAAATTTAAAGGCACATCGCCAACGATGGGGTCTGACGACGCTTTTCAAAGTCTTCAAGCGGATTACATCACGAGTCGCCTGGAGACCAAGCATCCGTCAGAATTCGTGATTCGAAAGCCTTTCCCTAATGAAGTCGCATTTGCTCGCCCCTGCAGAAACACCTTCTCCAGCTCCTCGCTGAGGAGTAAACCAAGCTTTACAGGCGGATCCCTAATGGGAATTATGCAACTAGAATCAGCTCACGGCGTGTGGTCAAAAAAGAAAAAAGATTCTGTGATGAATGTTAGCTGCCATCTTCGCAGTTAAAGCCCCTTAAAAGACTTGGCCGTTGAGACCTAACACTCTTCAGAGGAGGCCCTCGACCCCTTCTCCCTCCTCCCATCCCTTCT
>PVHY01029727.1:0-14015 GCA_004024945.1 Uropsilus gracilis | reverse complement strand
TCATTCTCACAGGCACCCAGTCACGCTGCCCTGGGCGGGTAAGGGGAAGCAAGGCCCAGGGAGAGGGGTTGAGTGACCAGCTGGGGCTCCCCCAGCTCCTGGCCGTGGGCCTGGGCCCACCCCCTCATCTATCTGGCCCTAAAGTACATTCTGCTCCCGCTCCCCCATGCACCCCATGCGCCCCTACCCCATGAGGGGGTAGGTTCGGCCATGCCCACTGAATCCCCAGGGATCAGGGCCCAGGGCAGGTACCCAGAGCCTGTCGGGGCAGAGAAGTACCCTGAGACTCCAACTCCACCCTGTGCCCTCATTCGGTTCCGGGGGGGGGGCTTGCACCCCTTCACTCACCCCTCCCTAATCCTGGTCTATGCAACGCTTAACACCACCGGCCAGGACTCTGCCTCTTGGTTTGTCTGTCTGGGTGGTCACTCTCTCCCCACCAGAAGATGGAGGGGGATTTCCTTAGTTTTGTTCAGGTCTGGGGCCCAGGACCTTGCACACAGTAGGTGCTTTGTTGGACAGTGACATGTCTAATCCTGCTCCATGGGCTCTGTGTAAGACCCCCCCCCCTCCTGCCCTAAGAACCGTCTGTGTGGCCCTCAGCCTGGCATACGTATACTTAAAGAAAAAAGGGATTTGGAGGCTTCAAACAAAAATGTCTGAAACCGCCACTTGACGAGCGCAGGGATGGCGCCCAGCGTGTGGAGATGGGCAACTTCCTCGTGAGCTTCCTGGGGGGTCCCGAATGCTGCCGGAGGGAGCCAGCTGGGGGCTGTCTGCTGCCCCCGTGTTCCTGGCAGGGGTGAGTCCCTGAGGACTTGCCGTAGGCACACACACACGCACACGTGTGAGTACACACCAGGAAGGATGTGAGCGCGGGGTATGACGTTCAGGGCAGAGGAGGACTCTCGGCCGCTCTCTGCCCGCACCCCCCCTCCTCCTGAGTCTGGCAGGGGTTTGGAATGTGTAATAACAGCCTACAGGGCAAATTAGAACAGGGAGTGAACTCTTTCTCTGACCACAGAGACAGTGGTGTTTGGGGAGGGACTTGCCACAGAGTGACGGAGCTGGCCCTGTGTGTGTGTGTGCGCACGCGTGCACATTGGTGGGCACACACTGCGTGCAGCTGTGTGGAAGGAGTTCAAAGTTAGGCGACCAGGAGTCTTCAAGATCACTGTATCCTTGGGTGGCCTCCTGGAGCCTCAGTTTCCCCATCTGTAAAGTAGGAACAGCAGTCTGGCCTTGTTCACAAAATTCTGGGGGATTTAGTGAGGGATAGGTGAGGTGGGGGTAGGGGGGCGGTTGGTGAGTCTAACGTGGGCCAGAATGCTGGTTGTCACGCTGTGGTATGTGTGCCCAGGGAGGGGGCAAGAAGGGCAGGTGAAGTGGAACCGTGTGGTGATGATGATGGTGATGAGAGCACTTATCAGGTGCTCCCTCAGTGCCCTGAGGCCCGTGACCTGCCTCTGTCGCTGCAGCCCTGTGAGATAGAAGCAGCTTTGCAATTCTCAGAGACAGACAGTGACCGCCCTGACCTCCGGGGCTATGTGAGCCTGCACGACTGTTGTCACGGCTGCCCACTGGCACTCAGGCTGTGCCCAGTCTCCTGTGGGGTTGGGATATCTGGGACTCTGCAGCCAACTGTGGGCTTGGGATCCTGGCTCTGTGCCCAACCTGCTGTGTGGCCTCAGGCAGCTCACTGACCCCCCTGAATCTCGGTCTCCTCCTCTGTAAAATGGGCGTCACAGCTGTGCCTCACTGTTGATGTCTGGGGATCGTTGCTTACACTGGTGGCTACCCCTGGCACGGGGTGGGGGCTGGTTAACAGCCTCCCTGACCTTGACCATAACACGCGAGTAGCCCTCTGCTCAGCGCGGTGAGCACACAGGTGTCCACACATTACCAGGGTCCCCGGGAGCAGATTGCACCGCCCCCGAGACCCGCGGGTCCGGGTGACGGTGGGACTCCGGGGAGGGCGCATGCGCAGAACCTTGGTCGGGGCCAGGCTCCGGGAGCGCCACATAGGCATGATGCGCTGGGGCTTTATCTCACGGCTACTATTTCACTATAATTACATGGCTAATAGTGGTCACTGTGGCCTTGTCCAAGACAGAGCTGCTGCTGCGTGACTGGCAGGGATTTGAACCCAGGGCTGACAGCTTCTAGACCCCCTCTTGTGGTGCCCCCCCAGAGACCCTGGGTGCCCTCTGGATTGGGGCTCCTTTGGAAAGGGGTGCAGCGTGGTGGTGGGTGGAGGCCCTCCCTGCTGCTGCTTCTAGCTGGGCGGGGGGTGTCCCCTGTGGTGAGGGCTGCTTGGTAGGTGTGAGCTGCTTGCTCGGTGGGGGTGTGTGGGGGAGGGGTGGGGTCATTAGGAGGGTGGTGACAGCAGAAGGGAAGAGGCCAGCGCAGAGGCCTCTCCCTGATCCCAGGGTCCCCGGTGAGAACAAGGCTCTTTGCTCTCAACGCCTGCACCCCTGCCTGCCTGACCACCCCCCCATTCCTGCAGAGCGAGGTCCAGTCACACGTGGCAGTGGCGAGGGCCAAGGCTCCAGGGATCCCTCCTCACCTGGTGGCATAGGAGGTGATGGACCCAGAGGCTGGTGCTGGCACTGAAGGGGTACTTCAGAAGCCCAAGGTCACTGACATCCAGGGGGAGGTGTGGTCACCCCAGCTTTACAGGGAGGGAAATTGAGGCTGAGGGAGGACGAGAGTGGCCCAAGATAACTCAGTTACCAGGGCCAAACAGCAACCGTGTGTATCTGGTTTCAGAATCTGGGCCCCCTGCCTGCTTAATGAATTAAATTAATCATTTAGTCCCAGGGTCAGCATGTGCTGGATGCCATTTCATACTTTCTGCAAACCTGTGAAAATGCTGCCATAAGCGTACCTATTTCACAGAGGAGGAAACTGAGGCTCAGGTCACCAAAGTGATATCCTAAGGTCACACTATGCAAAAGGCGGAACTGGGATTAGAAGCCTGGTCTGAATGGCCTTAAATTCCAGTGCGTCCCTCCCCGCTGGCGCCCAGAACGGGCCAGTCCTGGCTGGAGCTCTGACCCTCCGTGTGCCCCAAGTGCCTGCCAACAGGGGGCCTTCTGCTTCCACCTCTCTGGCCCAAGCCCTCCCTCCTGGCAGCCACAGGACAAACAAAGTGGGATCCAGTCTTTAGTTGTTCCTCTGCTTATGTGTTGGGCGGGGAGGGAGAAACTTAGAAAAGAGGGCTTTTCAGACAGCTCCCTGTAGTCTGGGTGGCAAGGCGGGTGTTCCAGGAAACTCACCCTGGGTGCCCAGCCCTGCCCGCCCAGCAGTGCCGCAGAGGGCACGGGGCCGACAGCCAGCCTGCCCTGCCCTGCCCTTGCTCCCGGTTAGACCTGGGGCAGGAGTCAGAGCAGCCTGCGTTCAAGGCTAAGCCCCCCGCCCAACTGCTTAGATGCCCTTCCCTCCACCCCTCAGAGCTCCAGTTTCCTCGTCTGAGAAATGGGGTCAAATAATACCTTTGTCATGTAGTGGCTTCTTGATGCCCTTTAGGTTCTGGGGACTCAGAGTAAGACAGAGGCATCTCGCCTCCTGACCCCAGGCCCCAGGGATGAGTTCATCCCATGAGCAGCTGGGATGGGGCCTGTGAGGAAAGGGGTTTGGAGGGCCCGTGGGGTTTTCCTTAAGAAGGGACAGCTAGCCGTGGTGGCATGCGGCTTTAATCCCAAGCCTAGGACGGGAAGCTGAGACTGGGAATCGCTTGAGTCCGTGGGTTCGAGACCTGTCCGGGGCAACATAGCGAGACCTAGTCTCAAAAACTAGCTGGGCATGGTGGTGCGCGCCTGTAATCCCAGCTACCTGGGAGGCTGAGGCTGGGGATCGCTTGAGTCCGGGGTACCCGGGCAACAAGAGTCTGCAGTTCTCTGGGCAACAAAGCAAGACCTAGCCTCAAAAAAAAAAAAAAAAAGAAAAGAAAAGAAAAGAAGGGCAGAAGAGAGGGATGGAGGGAACATCCCTGTGGGATGGCAACAAAACCTTGGCGATTTGGCTTCTTCTGTTAAATGAGTGTTGTCGTGACGGGGTGCCAGGCCTGGGAACAGGCCGGGCTTAGCCGGCGGGTGCAGGTGAGTGCCCGCTGGGTGGAGCAGGCGGTTCCAGGCTTGGGCCTAGCAGGTGCTCGCCGCAGGCCAGGCTCTGTGTTGGCTGCCAGAACACCTGCTGTCCGCTTCTACGTCCCTGTTGTACAGGTGGGGAAACTGAGGCCACAAGGTGGTGACTGCTCATCGTCCCACCGTGGCTAAGTGTGGAGCCTGGGTTTGAGCCTGCTCAGGGGGGGCTCGGCGGTCAGGAATCAGCCCAGCTTCAGTTTGGGGTTCCCTGTGACTGTGAGGCCCTTCCTCCTCCAGCGAATGCCCAGGTCTGAGGCAGAGATGCATTTTCAGGTCCTTGAAAGAGGCCCCTGTTGCAGCTCCCGCCCGCGGCGGCCAGCCAACCACATCTGGGAGTGGCCGCCTGGCGCCCCGTCCTGACAACGGTGGCTTTGAAGCAGCTGGCAGCAGTGCTGTTTGCCCATGTGGGAGGGGGCTTCCTGGAGCCCCCGCCACTGGCCGGGCTCCCCCTGACTCTTCTCCTGTTCCCTTGCAGGCCAAGCAGTGAACACTGGTCCAGGAGTGGCATGGCGGATCCCAGCGAAAGCCCCCGCTTGGGACCTGGGGAGGTGGCCGAGCCCCTGGGGGATGAGAGTGGCACCGCTGGCGGAGAGGCCTTCCCCCTCTCTTCTTTGGCCAACCTGTTTGAAGGGGAGGATGGCTCCCCCTCCCCCTCACCGCCTGATGCTGTTCGGCCTTCTGGCCCAGGGGATGGACGGCCTAACCTGCGCATGAAGTTTCAGGGTGCCTTCCGAAAGGGGGTGCCCAACCCCATTGACCTGCTGGAGTCCACCCTATATGAGTCCTCGGTGGTGCCTGGACCCAAGAAGGCACCCATGGACTCTCTCTTTGACTATGGCACCTACCGTCACCACCCCAGTGACAACAAGAGATGGAGGAGGAAGGTCATAGAGTGAGTATTATTGGTCTCCTGAAAAATGGTCTCTTCTGTGTTGACCCATCCACCTACCCATCTGCTTATCTATTCATGTCCCCACCCACCTACTTATCCATCCATCCATCCATCCATCCATCCATCCATCCATCCATCCATCCATCCACCCACCCATTTGCCTATTCATCTACCCATCTACCTACCTACCTACCTACCTGTCTGTCTGTCTGTTTATCCTACCATCTGTCCATCGATCCATCTACCTACCCACCTACCTACTCATTCTTCCATCCATGCAACCATGTAACCATGCATCCATCCATCCACTCACTCACTCAACTACCCATCTTTCTACCTGATCACCCACTTGTCCAACCTATGTTGTCATCCGTTCACCCAAATGTCTATCTACCCATCTATTCATCTGTCATCTATCAGTTCAGCCATCTACCCATGAAACCCCCTGAAAGCCCCTCTTAGGTCTGTGGATGTGTGTCATAAAGGTGATGTCCTATTGTCCATTGGCTGGTCAGAGTTCAAGAGCAGGTAAAGGGAGCTGTACCTTTCTCTGTGGCCCATCATCAGGAGGGCATCTCCTCCATCTTTGTGGGTGCCCCACCGCTGGACCACCATGTTAGTGGCCTCTTGCTGTCTCTGTTCCTGCCTGCTGCCCCTGACCTGCTTGACCTCAGTCTCCTTCCTCCCCCCGCCCCGGCCTGCCTGCTCTCTGTTCTTCTCGTTTCTACACCTGAGAAGATTCTCCTAAAAACATGAGGTTCTTCCCCATGGCCAGGCTTCGGGCTGCTGGAGACACCACACAGGAATCCTGCCCTCTGGTGCCCCTGGGCCAGCGCTGCTCCCAGCTCCTTTTCTCTCAAAGCACAGTGGGTCCGCAGTTAACGCTTGTTAAATGGCTGAGTGTCTGTTTCACCTTCCTTTCTCTCTCCATCTCCCAGCGCCACTATCCTGTCCTTCCTCCATCTGTCTCTGTACCACAGATTTCGCCCCCACACACTCAGGCTCCAGGCACACAGTAGGCATGCAACAATAACAGTGAGGGCACCTGACATTTATTGCTTTCCGTATGGTGGGCCTTGAACTTAAGCACCTGCGTGCATGACCTCATTTTGGCTCAAGTGTTTGTTGAAGGAATAATTTAATGAGTGAGCGATTGAATAAATGGGTGAGTTGCTTAAGCTTTTTGCCTGTGTTGGGTCTTTGCCACTTTGCCACTATCTTTGTCTCCTCCAGTCTCCATCCGTTTCAATAAATACCCAATAAATGACAAATGGGTGGGTGGGTGGCTGAGTGAAGAGAGGAGTTTATTTTTATCTGTCTCTACCCAACAGACTCAGGTCCCAGGTAGTTTATTCCCTTGTAACTCCAGCTCTCTCTCCCTCCCACTGCCCCCTCCCCCAACCTCTGGGTCCCTACAGCCAGGGCTGATGGGGGGGCAGGATGAGCTCTCCCATCATCCTGCCTCTCCCTCCTCTAGGAAGCAGCCGCAGAGCCCCAAAGCTCCTGCACCCCAGCCGCCCCCCATCCTCAAAGTCTTCAACAGGCCCATCCTCTTTGACATCGTGTCCCGGGGCTCTACCGCCGACCTGGACGGGCTGCTCCCTTTCCTGCTGACCCACAAGAAGCGCCTGACTGATGAGGAGTTCCGGGGTGAGCCGCTCAGTCAGGGGTAGGGGGTGGCCTGCCAGGGGCTGCGGGAGGCTGGCATTGGGGCCCCCTTTTCTGTTACCACGTCCACTTGGGTCAGTGGGCTGTACCAACTGTGAGGTGTACCGGGTAGGGAGTCTGGGCCTGTGAGTCCTTCAGCGTATCACTTAACCTCTTTGGGCCTTTGCTACCTTCATTCATTCTTTCAGCTCTACGGAAAGGCCGGTATAGTTGATAAGCGGGGTCCACCCTTCTCCACCACTAAGGGAACTGGGGCCTCTCTGAGCCTCAGTTTCTTCATGTAACCTGGGAAATCTGGACCTCTGAGGAGAGACCACTCCATAGTGCAGCGTGCCAGGCAGCTGGGGTGCTGGGAATCTCTGTGGGGTCCTCTGGAGGGGCTAGGACTTTAAGCCAGGACGCCCATGTCTGCTTCCTAGGCCCCTCTCCCCACAGCTTTTAGGTTCCTCTCCTGGGGCTCCCCACCACCACAGTCCCTGGAGAGAGCGAGTGAGCTCACCTACTCAGAGAGCTCACCTTCCAGTCTAGTCTAGTCTCCAAATGCCCCCTCAGGACACCAGCTCTTTCTGGGACCCCCGAGTTCATTTGGCAAAAGTAGGGAACCTTGGGGAAGAGTGAACCCCTATGGAGAAGCCCCAGTGCCTGCTTCTGCAGGTTGACACCAGGCTTGCTCAGGCTTCTGGCTTCTCCTGAGTTTCAGGACTGAGTGGGATTGAGCCTTAGGCTCTGGAGCATGGGTGGGGGTGCTAAGATAGGCTGGGCGGGGGAGGGGGGGTGCTGAAATTGTAGAGACTGGAGCATGTGCAGAGAGGACTTGATGGTGAGACCCCTGATGCTAATTGAGCTCCAGGGCCTCGTGCTTGCTCTGGCGGGGCCACAGTCCTTGAATTTGAAGTCCTGATGTGTATTCACTTTGTGTAGGTCTCAGACTCCACACAACCTGGATCTTTCCCAAAGTGTTTTTCTAACCAGAAGCTCATGAGCTCCACTTACTCTCTGAGCTCTGAGACTACCCCTCCCACCTCCCCAAATTTGACAACCACCAATTTGACAGACAACTTTGGGCCAGTCCCTCTATCAGCCCCTGTGGGCAGAGCCACTTCGCTACCTGGTGGTCATGTCCTGGAACTGCATGTCCCTCCTCCTTTTCTGGAAAGATGCTGTTGTTGGCATCTCCACCCAGGAACCAGAGGGGCAGCACTGCTACCCTGCTGTTTACCAGACTCTGGGAACATGGAGGCCCAAATCCAGACTCTAGCTCCACACAAGGCACGAGGGGTATTTGTGATTTGCAATGACCTGTGTGTATTAAAGGTTTGTTGACTCAGCAAGTATCAGGGGCCCAGCTCAGCAAGCAGTGGTGAAAAGCTTTATTCGTGACCCCCATCCTCAAGTCACTCTCAGCCTCCTGAGTGAGGCCTACATTGAGCAAGCAATCTCAGAAATAAACACGCAGCCAAAAACTGTAGATCAACAAGAGGCAGTGCAGGAGGACTTGGCCTAGTTAGGAAAATCTAGGAGAGCTTCCTGGAGATGACACTTGAGTCCGAATGGATTGCAGTTAACCAGACAGAAAAAGGTGGAAGGGCTGGAGAGAGCATGAAGGGGGAGCTGTGCAAAGCTCCTGTGACTCACTGTGATTGCAGTTTTGTACTTGGAGAGAACACCGCAGCTCCTATGTGGAAGATGCATTGAAAAGTGAAGCTGGACTGGGCGTGGTGGTATGTACCTTTAATCCCAGCCTAGGAAGGAAGGCTGAGACTAGGAATCGCTTGAGTCTGCGGGTTCAAGACCAGCCCAGGGCAACATAGTGAGACCTAGCTTAAAAAAAAAAAAAAGCTGGATGTGGTGGCACACGCCTGTAATTCCAGCTACCTGGGAGGCTGAGGCTGGGGATCACTTGAGTCCGTGGTACCCCGGGCAACGTGAATGCAGTTCCCCAGGCAACATAGCGAGACTTAGTCTCAAAAGGAAAGAAAAGTGAAGCTGGGGAAAATGATGCAGGTGTGTTGGTGGGGAGGGGGAGAGAACTGAGAACCACAGTGGTGACAGTGGAGGTGAAGAGCTATGGAAGAACTGGAGAAACATTAGGCAATGATCAAACATGCTGGAAGGGGAAGAAGGGCTGTATGACCCAGAGGTTCTTGGCTGGCTGGGGACACCATCCTCTGAGGGGTACAGTGCATGCTTGGAGTGGGGTTTGGGAGGTTGAGGTGATGTCAGGATGGAGAGTTGCAGGCAGCCTGACAACTGGGCAGTGCTTAGAGAAAGAACTCACCCCGAAGCTAGGATTGAGTGTGGGTTGAGTGTGGGTATGTGGACAGAATTCCCATGGGCCAGCCTTCGGGGAGACCCTTCCCCTTATGCAGATGGGGAACCAGAGCCTGCTATTCACTTAGGAAGCAGTTACCTGCCGTTGGCCCTGGGCTGGGCACCAGGAGTGTAGTGGGAAGCGAGCAGAAGAGGCTTGTTCAGGTAACTTCACCCCGGGGAGCACTGGGACTGGACTTCAGTCTCTAGGAGTCTCCTGAGCTCTCCACACTGACTCTCTGCATCAGGGTAGCAGCATGAAGACGCCTCCTGTGGAATAATAACTCCAATGGCAATATTTATTGATTACTAAAATCAATTCATAACCATCAATTATTATTGATTACTATCTGCCTGGCTAATCAACAGACATCCGTTGGCTCATTGATTTCCCTTTGTGGCCTCAATGTAGCTAGAAGGGAAGCTGAAGCAGAGAGGAGTGTGCAGGGGGACTGGGAACCAACCAAGCCAGCCTTGGAGCCCCATGATGCTGGCCCCAGAGTGGCATCTCAACCACTGCGGCTCCCCATCCCGACCTTTCCAACCTGCATCCATCCATTCCCGAGCCCCCAGCACAGTCCAGCCTGGCCTGACTCACAGGGGAGTCAGTGACTTGCCCTCTTAAGACATAAATCAACGCCCATAACCGTCAACATTAATGTAAGGGAAGGAAAATCGCACAGAGATGTTAGCAACCGTCCGCAGGAGGTGGTAAGGACCTAGGAGTAGCAAGTGGAGCTGGCTTCATTAGGGGGATCTGGCAATGATAAAGCCTTGCTCCTAGTGCACCTCATTGCTACCCACCAGTGGACCCCCCAAGCTCCCTCCCTCCTCAGTTACTGCTGGGGCTGTGGTCTGCAGTCCACTCCCCCCCCACCCTCTAGGGGGCACTAGCGTTCAGGCTTCAAGGGCAAGGATTCTAGGCTCAACTAGGGCAGGGCGGACTGCTGGGACCTGGAGGTTCAGGTCCTCCAGCACATGAAAGCCTGTGACAAGTCCTGCAGCGAGGGAACACGGTTGACGTTGTTTAACCCTCACCCTGTGTGTCTTGCCTCCAGAGCCTTCCACGGGGAAGACCTGCCTTCCCAAGGCCCTGCTGAACCTGAGCGGCGGCCGCAACGACACCATCCCGGTGCTCCTGGACATCGCTGAGCGCACGGGCAACATGCGGGAGTTCATCAACTCGCCCTTCCGGGACATCTACTACCGAGGTGGGGCTTGGGGTGGGGCTGGGGGGCTGGGGGGCTTGGGGGCGCCATCCTCCCTCGTCAGGTCCCCCAGAACTTCTGTCTGGATTCCAGATGCTAGCAGGTGCCCAGAAACCAGGTGTTTCTTGTTCTTTTCTTTCTTTGTTTTTGAGACTAGGTCTTGCTATGTTGCCCAGGGTAGTCCCGATCCCACGGACTCAAGCGATCCCCAGCCTCAGCCTCCCAGGTAGCTGGGATTACAGGCGCCTGCCACCGCGCCCGGCTGCTTTTTTGAGACCAGGTTTTGTTAGGTTGCTCCGGGGTACTCTCAAACCCATGGACTCAAGTGGTCCCTGGCCTCTTGCCTCTCAGTGCTTGGACTACGGGTGCGCTCCACCACGCCCGGCTTAGACCAGGTTTCTTCATGAATCAATATATGAATGGACAAGGGGACAGTGACCACTCCCTCACTTTCATAGTCTGAGTTTCAGAATCAAAGCTTCCAAGGAGCTGTGACCCATGAACTTGGGGTTCTGGACCTATGAGACTATGGCTCCGGATTTTCTGAGCTCTGTGATAACTGGCCTGCGAGGCCGCAGCTCCAGGAGGCAAAGGGGTCAGGAACCCCGGCTCCCAGAGTCTCAATCCTCAGATCCGATGCCTCAGATTTGATCTCACAAGTTCCCGTATCTAAAGAGACAAAGCAACTCTTATATCCCAAGTTCAAAATTCCGTGAGCTCAAGATGCCCCTTTCCTTTAGGACTAAAACCTCTTGTGCATCTGTGAAATTCCCATGTTTGGGGTCCTACAGATCAGATACCCTCAAACCCCGAATTCTGTGTGCAGGGGTTCCACCTTCCAAGTTCATTTGCTGCCCTGAGTGGTCCTGGCCCAGGCTCTGCCTTTGGCTTGTACCCACCCCCTTCAGGCCAGCTCAGGCTCCTCTGCCCAGTGACCGCCCCCACCCCCACCCCCACCCCTGTCCCCCAGGCCAGACCGCCCTGCACATTGCCATCGAGCGCCGCTGCAAACACTACGTGGAGCTCCTCGTGGCCCAGGGCGCTGACGTCCATGCCCAGGCCCGGGGCCGCTTCTTCCAGCCCAAGGACGAAGGAGGCTACTTCTACTTTGGTGAGGAGGGGCCTGTGGGGTTGGGGCACATGGGCTGAGGTGGGGCTCTGGAGGTCCGTGGGGGTGCCTGCTGGAGGCCCTGACACATCCCCAAACACCCAGCGCCCGTGCATGGGTCTCCAGACGGCCCTCTGCATGGGGGTGCCCGGCCAGCCGTGGTCACAGGCTCTTGCCTTACTTCCCCAAGCCCCGACTTCCTCCCCTGGGAATGAAAAGGGGTGTGAGAGGGTGTGCAGAGCCGGCACTCCCCACCTTGCTGTGGGCATGACTTTATCTGATTGAAGCAGGGGCCCGGGGCCAGGTCCCTAGACCCAAACCCTGTCGCTGCCACATGGTCCCGGTTGCACCCTTGAGAGCTTGAGAATATCACCCCTGCACATCTGGGGTTCAGGAACTAAGCTCCTCCCAGAATCCCTCCCAGTTTGCCGATTGCTTGACCACACCCCCAAATAGCCACAGCCACCCATGCACCTTCTTGGAGGCCACGGTCCCCAGGGCAACGTGGGCACAGCCCCAGCCCTGCTCACCCCGCCCCGCCCACTCGGCCGCAGGCGAGCTGCCCCTGTCACTGGCTGCCTGCACCAACCAGCCGCACATCGTCAACTACCTGACGGAGAACCCCCACAAGAAGGCGGACATGCGGCGGCAGGACTCGCGGGGCAACACCGTGCTGCACGCGCTGGTGGCCATCGCCGACAACACCCGCGAGAACACCAAGTTCGTCACCAAGATGTACGACCTGCTGCTGCTCAAGTGCGCCCGCCTCTTCCCCGACAGCAACCTGGAGGCAGTGCTCAACAACGACGGCCTCTCGCCCCTCATGATGGCCGCCAAGACAGGCAAGATTGGGGTGAGTGCGGGGCCCTGGGGCCCAGCCATCCGCGACCCGTGCACACACCCCACACAGGGGGGGGGAGGGGCAGCTGCTGGCATTTTTTTTAATTAAATAATTTATCTATAAATTCCACATCTTTGTAATCCCCGGGGTTCACCCCCACCTTCCCTCCCCGCCCCCCCTCCCCAGCTGTGTACTTCAGTTTGGTGCTTAGCTTGTTTTGACTTTTCCTCGTGGCTTTTTGTTTACTTTTCCCCTCTATCCCATGTTGGTGAAATGATTTGGTTTCTGCCTTTTTTCTTTCTGACTTGTTTCTGCGAATATGATTTCTTCTAAGTCCATCCATGTTATCATAAAATCTTCAAACTTGTCATTTTAATTGATGAGTAATATTCCATTGTGTATATGTGCCACGTCTTTTTCATCCAGTCCTCTGTTTTGGGACATTTGGGTTGTTTCCATGTCCTTGCCAGTGATGCTGCTGGCATTTATTACCATGTGTACAGCCTCCCACCCTGCCAGCCTCGGTGGGCAATTGCCCTGACTCAAGAACCTGCTATGGCTCCCTAGCACCCAGCCAACCTCTTCAACTTCATTTCAGACCCTCTTGCCTCATCCATCCCTTCCCCCTCACCGGACACTTACTCCCTATCCCCACCCACCAGGATGGGGTCAGTAGTTTAAATGACCCCAGCCGTGCATCACTCCCTTATCTCCCACTGCCCAGACCCTGGCCAAGCCCCTCGCCCGGCCAATGGGCCATGTGCTGACTCCATTCCTCTGAACCTCCTAGCACAGGGTCTAGAGCAGAATTTTGAAGCCTGGCCACAGTTGATGTGTGTTGGGGTGATGGTGCTACAGAGGTGGGGTGTTCTGTGCACTGTGGGATGTTGAGCTGCAGCCCTAGCCTCTCCAACTAGATGCCAGCAGCGCCCCCCGGTGGGGACAATGAAAAGTGACTCCAGTGTCACCTCCCTGGGAACATCATTGCCTTGACTGAGAACCACATCTGCAGTCAGGGGCACCTGGAGTGGACTGGCTCTGTCACTTCCCAGTGTGACCTCAGCCCTCTCATCTTGTCTCCATGCCTCAGTTTCCTCACCTGTAAAATGGGGAGATAATAATACCCTGTGGAATAGTGTCATCGCGTCAAATGAATGAGATGATCCACTTAAAGTTCCAAATAAACTTGGGGTGGGGAGTTACATGCCCAGTCAATGGTAGAGATCATTATTATGTAGAGGTTATTACCATGGATTAACAAAACAGCAAAGGTTAGTAAGATTGTTGAACCAGAGTCCTGAGCTTGTAGAAAAAGTCCGGGTTGAAACTGCTTTTTGCTGTAAGCGTCTGTGTGGTTTTGGGCAACTCCTATCGCCTCTCTGCGCCTCAGTTTCCCTGTGTGTCAGCCAGAGAGCAACAATAGGAGGGATCAGCAAGAGGATTGTGACTAGAATTAACATATTAATGGGGCTGATTAATTGCTGCTTTAATTACATAAAGGCGATATTCATTACAATTCAGAATATGAAGGCTGGTTCAGGCAGGCTTCAGCTGACTGCTCTTGTGGCCTCAGGGAGTGTCCCCCACCACACCCCCCCCCACACCACATGAAAGCATGCACCCCGCCTCCCTTTGTGCATCTGTAAACCAAGCTGATAAGCATGAGGATTAAACAAGATTATGTGAGAAAAAGCTCAAGAAATATTTTCCCTGCCTTCTGCCCTGGTCTCGGGGGAGATGCCACAGCCCCCACAGTCCCTCTGATGAGAGGGGCTAAGCCTGGCCACCTCCTGATACTCCCTTCTCCCGGGCAGATCTTCCAACACATCATCCGCCGGGAGGT
>PVHY01029726.1:0-14032 GCA_004024945.1 Uropsilus gracilis | reverse complement strand
AAAAATTTAAAAAAAAGAAGTGCTAAAAAATGTGATATTTATAGCTGGAGGTGAGATGCAATGATATCCCATTCCACTCATGAAGTGCAGAACATAGAGAGATTTCATCTTTGAACATCAAACTGCACAAAAGTTGCCCTAAGATATAAAGTGCACCTTTGGAGTCTGTTTGGATGCAGGAGCATTTTTCGCTGAAAACACTGGCAGTTCTCCCTAAAGGCCGAAATCCGCAGGACTTTGAATGAAAACAAGGGTTTCTAAGAAGTGTAGAAACTGAGAAACTTAAGAACTGGAGTTGAGATGGACTGATATCCTATTCAACTCCATGGAGTATACAACATAGAAAGACTTTATATCTAAGCATCAAATACAGAGAAGTTACAGTAAGATATAAAATGCTCCTTTGGCATCTGTTTGGATGCTGGAGCATTCTCACTGAAAACAATGGCAGTTCGCCTGAACGGCCCAAAGTCACAGTAATTTGTGTGAACACATGGGTTTCTGAGAAGTGCTTGAAATAGTGAGAGTTAAGAGCTAGAGGTGAGGTGGAATGGTATCCTATTATACTCTTCAACTGTGCAACATAGAGAGATTTCATCTCTAAATGTCAGAGAAGTTACAGTGAAGTTACAGAGAAGTTACAGTGAGATATAAACTACACCTTTGGAGCCTGTGTGGATTCAGGTGTTATCTCGCTGAAAAGCCTGGCATGTAGCCTGAAAGGACCAAACCTGCAGTAATTTGTGTGAAAACATGGGTTTCTACGAAGTGCTTGAAATCGTGATAGTTAAGAGCTGAGGTAAGATGGAATCGTATCCTACTACACTCTATCATGTGTGGAATATAGAGAGATTGCATCTCTAAACGTCAAAGTAACAGAGAAGTTACAGTGAGATATAAACTGCTCCTTTAGCGTCTGTACAGTTTCGGAGCTTTCTCGCTGAAAACGCTGGCAGTTCACATGAAAGGCCAAAATCCGCAGGATTTTTAATGAAAACAACGTTTCTAGGAAGTGCTAGAAATCGTGATGTTTAAGAGATGGAGGAGAGTTGGAATTATATCCTATTCAACTCCATGAAATGTACAACATAGAGAGATTTCATCTTTAAACATCAAACTACACAAAAGTTACAGTAAGATATAAACTGCACCTTGCAGTCTGTTTGGATGCTGGAGCGTTACGCTGAAAACACTGGCATTTGCCTGAAAGGCCCAAAGCCGCAATAATTTATATGAAAACATGGGTTTCTGAGAAGTGCTTGAAATCATGATATTTAAGAGCTGGAGGTGAGATGGAATGGTATATGATTACACTCTATCAAGTGTGCAACATAGAGAGAATTCATCTCTAAATGTCAAAGTACAGATAAATTACAATAAGTATAAACTGCTCCTTGGGCGTCTATGTGCATTCAGGAGCTCTCTCGCAGAAAATGCTGGCAGTTCATTTAAAAGGCGGAAATCTGCAGGATTTTGAATGAAAACAAAACTTTTTTAAGAAGTGTAGAAATCGAAATACTTAAGAGCTGGAGGTGAGAGGGAAGAATATCTTATTACCTCCATGAAGTGTACAACATAGAGATTTCGTCTTTAAACATCAAACAACACAGAATGCAGTAAGATGTAAACTACCCCTTTGAGTCAGTTTGGATATATGAGCGTGTCGCTGAAAATGCTGGCAGATCACCTGAAAGTCCAAAATCCGCTGGATTTTGAATGAAAACAAGGGTTTTTAAGAAGTGCTTGAAATCGTGAAATGTAAGAGCTGGAGGTGAGAAGGAATGATATCCTTTGTACTCCATGAAGTGTGCTGCATAGAGAGCTTTCATCACTGAACACCAAACTACACAGAAGTTACAGTAAGGTGAACTGCTCCGTTGGAGTCTGTTGGATGCAGGAGCGTCTCGCTAAAACGCTGGCAGTTCACCTGAAAAGCCAAAATCCAAAGGATTTTGAATGAAAACAAGGGTTTCTAAGAAGTGCTAAAATTCGAGAAACTTAAGAGCTGGAGTTGAGATGGACTGCCATCCTTTTCTTCTCCATGAAGTGTAAAACATAGAGAGATTTCATCTTGAACATCAAACTACACAGAAGTTACAGTAAGATATACACTGCTTCTTCAGGAGCGTTCTTGCTGATGCTCACAGTTCTTCTGAAAGGCTAAAACCCACAGCATTTGAAATGAAAACAAGGGTTTCTAAAGTGTAGAAATCGAGAAATTTAAGAGCTGGAGTTGAGATGGACTACTATCCTTTTCTTCTCTATGAAGTGTAAAACATAGAGAGATTACATCTTTGAACATCAAACTACACAGAAGTTACAGTAAGATATAAACTGCTCCTTTGGCGTCTGTATGTATTCAGGAGGGTTCTCACAGAAAACGCTTGCAGTTCACCTGAAATGCCAAAATCCACAGGATTTTGAAGGAAAACAAGGGTATCTTTGAAGTGCTAGGAATCATGAAACTTAAGAGCTTGAGTTGAGATGGAAGAGTATCCATTTCTACTCAATGAAGTATACAACATAGAGAGAATTCAACTCTAAAAATCAAAATACTGAGATGTTACAGTAAGATATAAATTGCTCCTTTAAGTCTGTGTGGAACTCTGGCAGTTCACCTGAAAGACCCAAACCTGCAGTACTTTGTATGAAAACATGGGTTCTAAGAAGTGCTAGAAATTGTGATTGTTAAGAGCTGGAGGTAAGATGCAATGGTATCCTATTGTACTCCATGAAGTGTGCTACATAGAGAGATTTCATCTCTAAACATCAAACTACACAGAAGTTACAATAAGATGTAAACTGCTCCATTGGAATCTGCTTGGATGCAGGTCGTCTTGCTGAAAATGCTGCCAGTTCCCCTGTAAGGCTGAAATCCGTGGATTTTGAATGAAAACAAGGATTTCTCAGAATTGCTAGAAATCGAGACATAAAGAGCTGGGGTTGAACTGGACTGGAGTCCTATTCCACAAAATGAAGTATACAACATAGAGAGACTTCATCTTGACACATCAAAGTACAGAGAAGTTACAGTAAAATATAAACTGCTCCTTTGGAGTGTTTGGATATAGGAGTGTTTACGCTGAAAACACTGGCTGTTCGCTGAAAAGCTGAAATCCACATGATTTGAAGGGACACAAGGGTTTCTAAGAAGTGTAGAAATCGAGAAACTAAGAGCTGGGAGTGAGGTGGAGTGTTATCTTATTGTACTCCATATAGTGTAAAAAATGCAGAGATTTCATCTCTAAACATCAAACTAAACATAGTTACAATAAGATATAAACTGCTCCATTGGAATCTGTTTGGATGCAGGAGCGTCCCTTGAAAACACTGACAGATGGCCTGAAAGGCTAAAATCCGCAGAATTTTGAATGAAAACAAGGGTTTCTAGGAAGTGCTTGAAATTGTGAAATTTAAGAGCTGGAGGTGAGATGGAAAGAAATCCTATTCACCTCCATGAAGTGTGCAATATAAGAGATTTCGTCATTAAACATCAAACTACAAGAAGTTACAGTAAGGGCCAGGCACGGTGGTTCATGCCTGTAAGCTTCAGCCTATGAAGCAGCTGGGGATAGGGATCGCAGTTCGAGTCCTGCCTGGGCCCTGTAGCGAGACCTAATTCCAAACAATAGCTGGGTGTGATGGTGCATGCCTGTAATCCCGGCTACCTGGGAAGCTGAGGCTGGGAATTGCCTGAGTCTGTAGTACCCTGGGCAATGAGAGCCTGCGGTTCCACGGGCAAATATAGCAAGACCTAGTCTCAAAGCCTGAACTCAGAGAAATTTCTTGACCAACACTGGCCAGAGGCAACACCCCCAAAGCCTGACACCAGAGCCATAAGGAAAAGCAGCAAAGCAATGGTGATGGGATTGGATTGGAGAGGATGGCCTGCAGCAAGAAAACATGGACATATCACAAATGAATATAACCTGGCCACCCAACACAAACCTAAGACTGAAAATCTAACAGCAAGGTGCGCCTGGACCCAACAAAGCAGTCCCTCACCCAGAGAAAAGACACTAACATAGGAAAGACTAATGGACTCAGCACAACTAATAAATAACAAAGAGTGGGGTGTGAGAGAATGGAGGGAGCACCAGAGGGAGGAGGGAGGGGGAAAAATATATAACAGAGAGGTTGTAACCCAAAGAACAAAATAAAATTGTTTACATATTTAAAAAAAAAGAAGTTACAGTAAAATATAAACTGCTCCTTTGGAGTCTGTTTGGATATAGGAGCGCCTCGCTGAAAAAATGCTGGCAGATCACCTGAAAGTTCGAAATCCGCAGGATTTTGCATGAAAACAAGGGTTTTTTTAGAAGTGCCTGAAATCATGAAATTTAAGAGCTGGAGGTGAGATGGAATGATATCCTATTGTACTCCTTGAAGTGTGCTACATAGAGAGATTTCATCTCTAAACACCAAACTACACATAAGTTACAGTAAGATATAAACTGCTCCATTGGCATCTATTTAGATGCAGGAGCATCTCGCTGAAAACGCTGGCATTCGCCCAAAAGGCCAAAATCTGCAGGACTTTGAATGAATACAAGGGTTTCTAAGAAGTGCTGAAAATTGTGATATTTAAGAGCTGGAGGTGAGATTGAAGAATATCCCATTCACCTCCATGAAGTGTACAACATAGAGAATTCGTTTTTAAATGTTAAACTACACAGAAGTTACTGTAAGATATAAATTGCTCCATTGGCGTCTGTTTGGATGCAGGACCGTCTTGCTGAAAATGCTGGCATTCACCCAAAAGGCCAAAATCCGCAGGACTTTGAATGAAAACAAGGGTTTCTAAGAAGTGCTGAAAATTGTGATATTTAAGAGCTGGAGGTGAGATGGAAGAATATCCTATTCACCTCCATGAAGTGTACAACATAGAGAATTTGTCTTTAAATATCAAACTACACAGAAATTACAGTAAGATATAAACTACCACTTTGGAGTCTTTTGGATATAGGAGCATTTTCACTGAAAACGCTGGCTGTTCACTGAAAGGCCAAAATCCACATGATTTTGAAGGGAAGCAAGGGTTTCTAAGAAGTGTAGAAATCGAGAAACTTAGGGGCTGGAGGTGAGATGGAGTGTTATCCTATCCTGTCCTCCATATAGTGTACAAAATGCAGAGATTTTTTTCTAAACATCAAAATAAACAGAAGTTACAATAAGATATAAACTGCTCCATTGGATTCTGATTGGATGCAGGAGTGTCTTACTGAAAACGCTATCAGTTCACCTGTAAGTCCGAAATCCCCACGATTTTGAAAGGAAACAAAGGTTTTTAAGAAGTGCTCGAAATCGAGAAACTTAAGAGCTGGAGGTGAAATGTACTTCTATCCTTTTCTTCTCCAGGAAGTGTACAACATAAAGAGAATTCATCTCTAAACATCAAAGTACAGAGAAGTTACCATAAGATACAAACTACACCTATGGAGTCTGTTTGGGTGGAGGAGGGTTCTGGCAAAAATGCTGACAGTTCGCATGAAAGGCCGAAAACCCAGGATTTTGAATGAAAACAAGGGTTTCTAAGAAGTGTAGAAATCAAGAAACTTAAGAACTGGAGTTGAGATGGACTGGTATCCTATTCAACTCCTTGGAGTATACAACATAGAGAGACTTTATCTGTAAACATAAAAGTACAGAGAAGTTACAGTAAGATATAAACTGCTCCTTTCGAGTCTATGTGGATTCAGGTATTTTCTCGGTGAAAACGCTGGCAGTTCGCCTGAAAAACCCAAACCCGCAGTAATTTGTATGAAAAATGGGTTTCTAAGAAGTGTTTGAAATCGTGAAATTTAAGAGCTGTGAGATGGAAGGAAATCCTATTCACCTCCATAAAGTGTGCAACATAGAGAGATTTTGTCTTTAAACATCAAACTACACAGAAGTTACAGTAAAGTATAAACTACCTCTTTGGAGTCTGTATGGCTATAGGAGCATCTCACTGAAAAAACGCTGGCAGATCACCTGAAAGTCCGAAATCTGCAGGATTTTAAATGAAAATAAGGGTTTTTAAGAAGTGCTTAAAATCGTGATATTAAGAGCTGGAGGTGAGATGAAAGAATATCCTATTCACTTCCATGAAGGGTACAACATAGAGATTTCATCTTTAAACATCAAGCAGCACAGAAGTTACAGTAAGCTGTAAACTTCCCCTTTGGAGTCCGTTTGGATATAACAGCATCTCGCTGAAAATGCTGGCAGATCACCTAAAAGTCCAAAATCTGCAGGATTTTGAATGAAAACAAAGGTTTTTAAAAAGTGCTTGAAATCATGAAATTTAAGAGCTGGAGGTAAGATGGAATGATATCCTATTGTACTCCATGAAGTGTGCTACATAGAGAGCTTTCATCTCTAAACACCAAACTACACAGAAGCTACATTAAGATATAAACTGCTCCACTGGAGTCTGTTTGGATGCAGGAGTGTCTCACTGAAAACACTGGCAGTTCGCCTGTAAGGCTGAACTCTGCAGGATTTTAAATGAAAACAAGGGTTTCTAAGAAGTGCTAAAATTCGAGAAACTTAAGAGCTGGAGTTGAGATAGACTGCTATCCTTTTCACTCCATTAAGTGTAAAACATAGATTTCATCTTGAACATCAAACTACATACAGTTACAGTAAGATATAAACTGCCCCTTTGGGTGTGTTTTGATTCATGAACTCTGGCAGTTATCCCGAAAGGCCAAAACCCACAGGATTTCAAAAAAAACTGGGGTTTCTAAGAAGTGCTTCAATCATGATTTTGAAGAACTGGAAGTGAGATGGAACGGTATCCTTTTACACTCTATCCAGTCCACAACATAGAAAGATTTCATCTCTAAATGTACAGAGAAATTACAGTAAGATAAAATTTGCTCCTTTGGAGTCAATGTGGAGTCAAGAGCTTTTTCACTGAAAATGCTGGCATTTCACCTGAAAGGCCAAAATCACAGGATTTTCAATGAAAACAAGTGTTTCTAAGAAGTGCTAGAAATCAATAATCTTAAGAGCTGCAAGTGAGATGGACTGCTATCCTATTGTACTCCAAGAAGTGTACAAAATAGAGAGATTTCATCTCAAAACATCATAGTACAGATTAGTTGCAGTAAGATATAAACTGCTCCTTGGGAGTTCAGGACCATTCTTGCTAACAACGCTGGCAGTTCTCCTGAAAGGCTGAAACCCTCAGGATTTTAAATGAAAACAATGGTTTCTAAGAAGTGTAGAAATCGAGAAACTTAAGAGCAGTAGTTGAGATGGACTACTATTCTTTTCTTCTCCATGAAGTGTAAAACATAGAGAGATTTCATCTTTAAATGTCAAACTACACAGAAGTTACAGTAAGATATAAACTGCTCATTTGGAGTCTGTTTGGATACAGGAGTGTTCTCGCTGAAAACCCTGGCAGTTCGCCTGAAAGGCCAAAATCCATAGGATTGTGAATGAAAACAAGGTTTTGTAAGAAATGCTTGATATTGTGATATTTAAGAGCTGGAGGTGAGTTGGAATGGTATTCTATTACACTCTATCAAGTGTGCAATATACAAAGATTTTATATCTAAAGGTCAAAGTACAGATTAGTTACAGTAAGAAATAAACTGCTCCTTTGGCGTCTGTATGTATTCAGGAGGGTTCTCACTGAAAACGCTGGCAGTTTGCCTGAAATGCTGAAATCCCCAGGAATTTGAAGGAAAATATGGGTATCTAAGAAGTGCTAGGAATTGTGAATCTTAAGAGCTGGTGTTGAGATGGAGGAGTATCCTATTCTACTCCATGAAGTATGCAACACAGAGACACTTCATCTCTAAACATCAAAGTACTGAGAAGTTACAGTAAGATTAATCTGCTCCTTTGGGGTCTGTGTGGATTCAGGCGTTTTCTCACTGAAAACACTGGCAGTTTGCCTGAAAACCTAAAGCACGCAGGAATTTGTATGAAAACATGGGTTTCTAAGAAATGCTTGAAATCGTGATATTTAATAGCTGGAGGTGAGATGGACCACTATCCTATTTTACTCCATGAAATGTATAACATATAGAGAGTTTTCATCTCTAAACATCAAAGTACAGAGAAGTTACAAAAAGATATAAACTGTTCCTTTGGTGTCTTGTCTGTTTGGATGCAGGAATGTCTTACTGAAACGCAGGCAGTTTGCCTGAAAGGTAAAAACCACAGGATTTTTATGGGAAAAAAGGGTTTTTAAGAAGTGCTAGAAATCGTGAAATTTAAGAGCTGGAGGTGAGATGGACTGCTATTCTATGTTACTGCATGAAGTGTACAACATAGAGAGATTATATCTCTAAACATCGAAGTAAGAGAAATTACAGTAAGATATAAACTGCTCCTTTTAGTCTGTGTGGATGCAGGAGTGTCTCGCGAAATGCTGGCAGTTCGCCTGAAAGGCCATAACCCCCAGGATTTTAAATGAAAACAAGAGTTTCTAAGAAGCATAGAAATCAAGAAACTTAAGAGCTGGAGTTTAGATGGATCGCTATCCTATTCTACTCCATGAAGTGTACAACATATAGAGAGTTTTCATCTCTAAACATCAAAGTACAGAGAAGTTACAAAAAGATATAAACTGCTCTTTTGGAGTCTGTTTGGATGCAGAAATGTCTCGCTGAAATGCTGGCAGCACACCTGAAAGGCTGAAACCTGCAGGATTTTGATGGGGGGAAAAGGGTTTTTAAGAAGTGCTATTAATCGTGAAATTTAAGAGCTGGAGGTGAGATGGACTGCTAAACTATTATACTCCATGAAGTGTACAACATAGAGAGATTTCATCTCTAAACTCATAAACATCAAAGTACATGGAAGTTACAGTAAGATATAAATTGCTCCTTTGGAATTTGTACTGATTGATGAGTGTTCTCGCTAAAACTCTGGCAGTTTGCCCAAAAAGCCAAAACCCACAGGAATTTGATTGAAAACAAGGGTTTTAAGATGTGCTTGAAATCGTAAAATTTAAGAGCTGGAGTTGTATTGGAATGATATCCTATTTCTCTCTTCGAAGTGTGCACCAAAGAAAGATTTCATCTCTAAACGTCAAAGTACAGAGAAATTACAGTAAGGTATAAACTGCTCCTTTGGACTCTGCGTGGATTCAGGAGCATTTTCGCTGAAAACGCTGCCATTTCACCTGAAAGGCTGAAATCCGCAGGATTTTGAATGAAACAAAGGTTTCCTAGAGTACTAGAAATCGAGAAACTTAAGAACTGGAGGTGAGATGGACGGCTATCCTATTGTCATCCAAGAAGGGTACAAAATGGAAAGATTTCATCTCGAAACATCAAAGTACAGATTAGTTGCAGTAAGATATAAACTGCTCCTTTGGAGTCTATGTATTCAGGAGCAATCTCGCTGACAATGCTGGCAGTTCTCCTGAAAGGCCGAAACCTGCAGGATTTTAAATGAAAACAAGGGCTTCTTTTTTTTTTTTTTAGAAATGAATGTCAGTTTTATTGCTTTCATGTCCAATGGGTGTTTTTTTACACTCTTCACATACAATAGTAAGTACAAATAATTATGCATCAGAGCATTTCAGTACAGTGGGTAACACTATTCAGTGACCTTGCTGATAGTTATTCTGAATACATGCAACTTTTTTATAGTAAAATAGTTTATATATATATACATATATATATATTTCACATCTTTGTAATCCCCATGGTTCACCCCCCACCCTCCCTGACCATTCCCACTCTGCCCTGCCCTCTCCCCAGTTATATATTTCAATTTGGTCTTTAGCTTGTTTTGACTTTTCCTCATGGCTTTTTGTTTATCTTTCGAATGCCCCATATAATAGTGAAACGATTTTGGTGTCTTTTTCTTTTTATTTTGTTGTTGTTGTTTTTTAATTCATTTTATTGATTTGTCACAATTGTGCATTAATTGATCCCTTCTCCACCCTCCATATCCCTTCTGTATCCCCCCTCCAGTCACTCCTTTGCCCATTTTTCCACAAATTGTTGGTTGGTTAAGTTGATGTTCAGTTGTTGGTTGTTTGGCCATTGTTCTCTTCCGATATCTAGTAAATGTGTATATGTGTGTGGGGGGGTTTTGTTTGTTTATTTTTTGTTTATTTTTTTAACCCGGGGGTTCCCACTTCACTAACATTTGTTAACTGTCCTGACCTTTTGTGCTCTTCACCTCCCCCACCTTCTTCCCCCTCCTCCTCTCTTGCTCCATGGTTCAGTCCCATTGGTTGTTTTCATTTTTTCTTATTTGTTTGTTTGTTTGTTTGTATAAGTGAGACCATCCTGTACTTCTCTTTTTCTTTTTGACTTACTTCTGCTAATATGAGTCTTTCTAGTTCCATCCAGGTTGCTGCAAATGACATGTGTTTGTCCTCCTTGATGGATGCATAGTATACCATTGTGTATATGTACCACGTTTTTTTAGCTAATCATCTGTTTGGGGGCATTTGGTTTGTTTCCAATTCTTTGCAACTGTACAAAGGGCTGCAATGAACATGCGTGTACATGTGTCCTTTTGAATTAATGTCTTCATGTCCTCTGGGTAGATTCTTAGTAGTGGAATTGCTGGGTCGAATGGTAAGTCCATTTTCAATTGTTTGAGGGTCCTCCACACAGTCTTCCATAGTGGATGGACCAGTTTGCACTCCCACCAGCAGTGTAAGAGAGTTCCTTTTTCTCCACATCCGTGCCAACGTTTGTTGTTGTCTGTTTTATTTATGTGGGCCATTCTTACTGGTGTAAGATGGTATCTCAGTATGGTTTTAATTTGCATTTCCCTGATTATTAGTGATGTGGAGCATTTTTTCATATGCCTGTTAGCCATCTGCATATCCTCTTTGGTGAAGTGTCTTTTTAGTTCTTCTCCCCATTTTTTGACTGGGTTTTTTGCTTTGTTTTTGTAGAGCTGTAGGAGCTCTTTGTGGATCTTTGTTATCAGACCCTTGTCACTTGTCTGGAGCGCAAAAATTTTCTCCCAGTTGGTTGAGTTTCTTTTTGTTTGTCTCTTTTGCTGAACAGAAACTTTTTAGTTTGATATAGTCCCAATTGTTTATGTTTTCCTTCATTCTTTTGCCGGCCATAGTTGTTACCCCAAATGGATTTCTGAGGTGAAATTCATGAAGGGTTTTGCCCAGGTTTTCTTCTATCTATTTTATGGTTGCAGGTCTCACTTCCAGGTCCTTTATCCATTTTGACTTAATTTTTGTACAGGGTGTGAGGGTGTTATCCTGGTCCATTTTTTTTTACAAGTTTTGATCCAGTTTTCCCAGCACCATTTACTGAAGAGGCTATCCTTGTTCCAGGGTATGTTTTTTGCCCCTTTGTCAAGATAAATTGACTGTATATGTGTGGTTTTATTTCTGGATATTCAATTCTGATCCATTGGTCTGTTTGGTTTTGTACTAGTACCATGCTGTTTTAAGTATTATGGCTTTGTAGTCCAGTTTGAAGTCTGGAATAGTAATACCTCCGTTCTCTCTTCTGTTTGTCAAAAGGGTTTTGGCTATTCAGGGTCTTTTGTTGTTCCTTATGAATTTCAGTAATGTTTGTTCTATCTCTTTAAAATATGTCATTGGGATCTTTATTGGAATTGCATTGAATCTGTAGATGACCTTTGGTAGTATAGCCATTTTTATAATGTTGATTTTTCCGATCCAAGAACAGGGAATGTCTTTCCATTTTTTACATCATATTCTATTTCTTTTAAGAATGTTTTATATTTTTCTTTGTATAGGTCTTTTACGTCTTTTGTTAGATTAATTCCAAATTTGATTTTCTTTGGTGCAATAATAAATGGGGTGTTTTTTCTAATTTCTTCTTATTATTATTGATTCTTTGCATATATGAATGCTGTTGATTTTGTGTGTTGATTTTTTATCGAGCTACCTTACCAAATCAGTTTATTATTTCAATCAGTTTTTCTGTCGATTTTTCTGGGTTCCCTACATAGAGAATCATATCATCCGCGTATAATGATAACTTTATTTCTTCGTTCCCTATTTGGATTCCTTTCATGTCTTTCTCTTGTCTTACTGTCCTAGCTCGGACTTTGGAATGGTATCCTATTCTACTTCATAAAGTGTAAAACAGAGAGATTTCATCACTAAACATCAATCTACACAGAAGTTACAGTAAGATATAAACTGCTCCATTGGAGTCTGTTTGGATGCAGGAGCATTCTCACTGAAAACACTGGCAGTTAGCCTGAAGGTTGAAATTCTCAGGATTTTGAATGAAAACAAAGGTTTCTTTCTTTTTTTGTTTTTTGAGACTAGGTCTCGCTATTTTTGCCCATTAAACCACAGGCCCTTCTTGCCCAGGGTACCACAGACTCAAGTAAACCCCAGCCACAGCCTCCCAGGTAACTGGGATGACAGGCGTGTGCCACCACACCCACTCTATTTTGGAACTAGGTCTCACTATGTGTCCCAGGCAGGACTAGAACTGCAATCCCTAGCCTCTGCCACTTCATAGGCTGAAGCTTACAGGCACGAGCCACCGTGTCTAGCCAAAAACAAGGGTTTCTATTTAGTGCTTGAAATTGTGATATTTTTAAGCACTGGAGGTGAGATGTAATGGTATCCTATTACACTCTATCAATTGTACAACATAGAGAGATTTCATCTCTAAACATCAAATTACAGAGAAGTTACAGTAAGATAGAAACTGCTCCTTTGCTGTCTGTATGTATTCAGGAGCATATTCGCTCAAACCAGTTCCAGCAGGTTCAAACTGATTCCAGATGGATGATAGATACTGGTCTCAGTCAGAAATAATCAGCTCAAACTGGTTCCAGCAGGTTTAAAGGGTTCCAGCCGGATATATCCGACTCAAACCAGTTCCAGCCGCTTCAAACCAGTTCAGGCCAGCTCAAACCAGTTCCAGACAGCTCCAACCAGTTGCATCCAGTTCATACTTGTTCCATGCAGAGATGACCGGCTTGACCAATTCCAGCAGGTCCAAACCGGTTCCAGCAATTCAAACCAGTTCCACCCTATTCCATCCGGTTCCAGCCGGTTCAAACCGGTTCCAGTCGTGTATATCCAGCTCAAACTGGTTCCAGTAGGTTCAAACCAGTTCAAGCCGGTTCAAACCAGTTCCAGCTGGCTCATACCGGTTCCAGCCGGTTCTTACTGGTTCCAGTCATATATATCCAGCTCAAACTGGTTCCAGCCAGCTCAAAAGAGTTCCACACAGTTCAAACTGGGTCCAGCCATCTCAAACCGGTTCCAGTCATATATATTGGCTCAAACCGGTTCCACTCGGTTCAAACCAGTTCCATCCATTTCCATCCAGTTCAAACCAGTTCCAGTCGGATATATCCGGCTCAAACCAGTTCCAGCCGGTTCAAACCGGTTCCAGCCAGTTGAAACCAGTTCCAGTCAGTTCAAACCAATTCCTTGAATACATCCTACTCAAACCGGTTCCAGCTGGCTCAAACCAGTTCTAGCTGGCTAAAACCGGATCCAGCCAATTCAAACCCATTCCAGACAGATATGACTGGCTTTAACCATTTCCAGACAGTTCAAACCGGTTTCAGCAGGCTCAAACCGGTTCCACCAGGCTCAAACTGTTTCCAGCTGTCTCGAATTGGTTCCATCCAGCTCAATCCAGTTCCTGCTGGTACAAACCAGTTCCACCAGTTCAAATCAGTTTCAGTTGGCTATATCTGGCTCAAAATGCACCAGCCGGTTGAAACCAGTTCCAGCCAGTTGGAACAGTTGCAGCAGGTTCAAGCTGGTTCCAGCCGTATATATCGACTCAAACTGGTACCAGCCGGTTCAAACCGATTCCAGCCACCAAAAACCGGTTACAGCTGGCTCAAATTGATTCCAGCCAGATATATCCAGCTCAAACTAGTTCCAGCCGGTTCATACTGGGTCCAGCCAGATATATCCAGTTCAAAATTGTTCCCAGTGAATATATCCGGCTCAAACCATTTCCAGCTGGTTCAACCACTTGCAGCTGGCTCAAACCAATTCCAGCCGATTCAAAACTGCTTTCAGCCAGCTCCAAACTTTTCAAACTGGTTCCAGCCTGTTCTAACCGGTTACAGCCAGATACATCTG